>NW_022639013.1:153639-172212 GCF_010993605.1 Petromyzon marinus | reverse complement strand
ACTCACCCACTCACCCACCCACTCACCCAGCCACTCACCCAGCCACTCACTCACCCAGCCACTCACCCAGCCACTCACTCACTCACCCACCCACTCACTCACTCACTCACCCACTCACTCACCCAGCCACTCACTCACCCACTCACTCACCCACTCACTCACCTACTCACTCACTCACTCACCCACCCACTCACTCACCCACTCACCCAGCCACTCACTCACCCACTCACCCACCCACTCATTCACCCACTCACTCACCTACTCACTCACTCACTCACCCACCCACTCACTCACCCACTCACCCAGCCACTCACCCACCCACTCACCCAGCCACTCACCCAGCCACTCACTCACCCACTCACTCACTCACCTACTCACTCACCCACTCACCCAGCCACTCACTCACCCACTCACCCACCCACTCACTCACCCACTCACTCACCTACTCACTCACTCACTCACCCACCTACTCACTCACCCAGCCACTCACCCAGCCACTCACCCACTCACTCACCCACTCACTTTCCCTCACTCACCCCCACCCCCACTCCCCCCCACTCCCCCCCACCCCCCCACCCCCCCACCCCCCCACGTGGTGTCCCCCCCCAGGTCACACTCAGCTACGGGATGTTCAGCAACAGGCGAAACGTCGTCAACATCCGCGGCCCCTTCTCATTGGCCCAGGACCCCACCAGGTGACTACTCGGCAGCCAATCAGCAGCCAGCCAATCAGAACCCAGTCAGCAGCCAATCAGCAGCTCGTCAATAGCCAACCAGCAGCCAGTCAACAGCCAATCAGCAGCGAGTCAACAGCCAACCAGCAGCCAGTCAACAGCCAATCAGCAGCCAGTCAACAGCCAGTCAACAGCCAATCAGCAGCCAGTCAACAGCCAGTCAACAGCCAATCAGCACCCAGTCAACAGCCAGTCAACAGCCAGTCAACAGCCAATCAGCAGCCAGTCAACAGCCAATCAGCACCCAGCCAACAGCCAATCAGCAGCCAGTCAACAGCCAGTCAACAGCCAATCAGCACCCAGTCAACAGCTAATCAGTAGCCAATCAGCACCCAGTCAACAACCAATCAGCAGCCAGTCAACAGCCAGTCAACAGCCAGTCAACAGCCAATCAGTAGCCAGTCAACAGCCAGTCAACAGCCAATCAGCACCCAGTCAACAGCTAATCAGTAGCCAATCAGCACCCAGTCAACAGCCAATCAGCACCCAGTCAACAGCCAATCAGTAGCCAGTCAACCGCCAGTCAACAGCCAATCAGCACCCAGTCAACAGCTAATCAGTAGCCAATCAGCACCCAGTCAACAGCCAATCAGCACCCAGTCAACAGCCAATCAGCACCCAGCCAACAGCTAATCAGTAGCCAATCAGCACCCAGCCAACAGCCAATCAGCACCCAGTCAACAGCCAGTCAACAGCCAATCAGCACCCAGTCAACAGCCAGTCAACAGCCAATCAGCACCCAGTCAACACCCAGTCAACAGCTAATCAGTAGCCAATCAGCACCCAGTCAACAGCCAATCAGCAGCCAGTCAACAGCCAATCAGTAGCCATCAGCACCCAGTCAACAGCCAATCAGCAGCCAGTCAACAGCCAGTCAGTAGCCAGTCAACAGCCAATCAGCACCCAGTCAACAGCCAATCAGCACCCAGTCAACAGCCAATCAGCAGCCAGTCAACAGCCAATCAGTAGCCAGTCAGCACCCAGTCAACAGCCAATCAGCAGCCAGTTAACAGCCAGTCAGTAGCCAGTCAACAGCCAATCAGCACCCAGTCAACAGCCAATAAGCACCCAGTCAACAGCTAATCAGTAGCCAATCAGCACCCAGTCAATAGCCAATCAGTAGCCAGTCAACAGCCAGTCAACAGCCAATCAGCACCCAATCAGCACCCAATCAGCACCCAGTCAACAGCCAATCAGCAGCCAGTCAACAGCCAATCAGCACCCAGTCAACAGCTAATCAGTAGCCAGTCAACAGCCAATCAGCACCCAGTCAACAGCTAATCAGTAGCCAGTCAACAGCTAATCAGTAGCCAGTCAACAGCCAATCAGTAGCCAATCAGCACCCAGTCAACAGCCAATCAGTGGACTGTTGTTGTTGTGGTGATAGTGGACTGTTGCTGTGGTGATAGTTTACTGTTGTTGTGGTGATAGTGGACTGTTGTTGTTGTTGTGGTGATAGTGGACTGTTGCTGTGGTGATAGTGGACTGTTGTTGTGGTGGTGGTTGTTGACTTATTGTGGTTGTTGTTGGTGATGGTGGTTGTTAATTGTGGTGGTTGTTGTTGATTGTTGTTGTCGTCATTGTTGTTGACTTTGGTGGTGGTGATTGCTGACTGTGGTTGTTGTTGTTGGTGCTGGTGGTTGTTGGTGATGGTGGTTGTTGGTGATGGTGGTTGTTAATCGTGGTGGTTGTTGTTGATTGTTGTTGTCGTCATTGTTGTTGACCATGGTGGTGGTGGTTGCTGACTGTGGTTGTTGTTGTTGTTGTCGTTGTTTAGGCTGAAGAGTGTCCACTGTGCGATCTATCCAGACACCAGCTGGTGCCCAACGTCATCATCATCATCATCACAACCATCATCATCATCATCCTCATCATCATCCTCATCCTCCTCGTGAGCAGGAGCATGGGAAGAAGACGTCCCCCTCCTCGTCTGTAAACTCCACTGCTGGCTGAGCTCCGTGTCGGAGCCTGGACGGCAGACTTCGTGATGTCACCTGGAGACCCCCTCCGACAACATCGCCACTACTACAACAACTAACTATTACTACTAACTATTACTACTAACTATTACTACTACTACAAACTACTACTACAAACTACTACTACAACAACTACTACGACAACAACTACTATTACTACAAACTATTACTACTACAAACTACTACTACAAACTATTACTACAAACTACTACAACTACAAACTATTACTACAAACTAATACAAACTATTACTACTACTACAAACTATTACTACTACTACAACTACTACTACAACTACTACTACAAACTATTACTACTACAAACTATTACTACTACTACAAACTATTACTACTACTACAAACTATTACTACAAACTACAACTACAAACTATGATTACTATTACTACAACTACAAACTATTACTACTACTACAAACTACTACAACTACAAACTACTACAACAACTACTACAAACTATTACAACTACAAACCATTACTACAACTACAAACTACTACAAACTACTACAACTACTACTGCAACTACTACTACTACTACCACTACAAGCTACTACTACTGACTACTACTACAACTACAGCTACTGCTGTAGCGGTACTGCTGTAGCGGTATGGCTGTAGTGGTACTGTTGTAGCGGTACGGCTGTAGCGGTATGGCTGTAGCGGTATGGCTGTAGCGGTATGGCTGTAGTGGTACTGCTGTAGTGGTACTGCTGTAGTGGTACTGCTGTAGCGGTACTGTTGTAGCGGTACGGCTGTAGTGGTACTGTTGTAGCGGTACGGCTGTAGCGGTACTGCTGTAGTGGTACTGTTGTAGCGGTACTGCTGTAGCGGTACTGTTGTAGCGGTATGGCTGTAGTGGTACTGTTGTAGCGGTACTGCTGTAGCGGTACGGCTGTAGCGGTATGGCTGTAGCGGTATGGCTGTAGGGGTACTGCTGTAGAGGTACTGCTGTAGTGGTATGGCTGTAGTGGTATGGCTGTAGTGGTATGGCTGTAGTGGTATGGCTGTAGCGGTATGGCTGTAGCGGTACTGCTGTAGCGGTATTGCTGTAGCGGTATGGCTGTAGCGGTATTGCTGTAGCGGTACGGCTGTAGCGGTGCGGCTGTAGCGGTACGGCTGTATGCTCGGCTGTAGCGGTACGGCTGTAAGGCTGTAGCTGCTCGGCTGTTACCGTCGGTTGTTGCGGTACGACTGTTGTTGGTGGTTGTAGCTGCCAGTGGCTGTTGGCTGTTGGCAAGGGGGTCTGTCCGTGTGTGTGTGAGTTGATGGGTTTTACCGTCTGTCTAATTTATTAGTTTCTGAGTTAAACTAACTGGGTGTGTGTACATAGCTGTGTGTGTGTGTGTCTGTGTGTGTGTCTCTGTGTGTGGTGTGTGTGTGTCTGTGTGTGTGTGTCTGTGTGTGTGTCTGTGTGTGTGTCTGTGTGTGTCTGTGTGTGTGTCTGTGTGTGTGTGAGTTGATGGGTTTTACCGTCTGTCTAATTTATTAGTTTCTGAGTTAAACTAACTGGGTGTGTGTGTACATAGCTGTGTGTGTGTGTCTGTGTGTGTGTGTCTCTGTGTGTGTCTGTGGTGTGTCTGTGTGTGTGTCTGTGTGTGTGTGTCTGTGTGTGTGTCTGTGTGTGTGTGTCTGTGTGTGTGTGTGTCTGTGTGTGTGTCTGTGTGTGTGTGTGTCTGTGTGTGTGTGGTGTGTGTGTGTCTAGTGTGTGTGTGTCTGTGTGTGTGTGTCTGTGTGTGTGTCTGTGTGTGTGTGTCTCTGTGTGTGTGTGTCTCTGTGTGTGTGTGTCTCTGTGTGTGTGTGTGGTGTGTGTGTGTCTGTGTGTGTGTCTGTGTGTCTGTGTCTCTGTGTGTGTGTCTGTGTGTGGTGTGTGTGTGTGTCTGTGTGTGTCTCTGTGTGTGTGTCTCTGTGTGTGTGTGTCTCTGTGTGTGTGTGAGTTGATGGGTTTTACCGTCTGTCTAATTTATTAGTTTCTGAGTTAAACTAACTGGGTGTGTGTGTACATAGCTGTGTGTGTCTGTGTGTGTGTCTGTGTGTGTGTGTGGTGTGTCTCTGTCTGTGTCTATGTGTGTGTCTCTGTGTGTGTGTCTGTGTGTGTCTGTGTGTGTGTCTGTGTGTAACCTTCCGTGGCAGGGTTCTGTAAGTTGACGTTGATGCGTTCGGATCACCGATTCTGTCTCTCTCTCTGTTGTTATTAATAATAATTAATAATTAATTAGCGGTAATTATTTAATGATGACCCATTAATACCTAGTAAGGCAATTCCGTTAATGGAATCGTGAAGTTTAAAATGTTAAATATCATGATGCCTGTATATATCTGTGTGTGTACACTGTGTCTGTGTGTGTCTGTGTGTGTGTACCTGTGTGTGTGTGTACACTGTGTGTGTGTGCACTGTGTGTGTACCTGTGTGTACCTGTGTGTACCTGTGTGCGTGTGTACCTGTGTGTGTGTGTGTACACTGTGTGTGTGTACACTGTGTGTGTACCTGTGTGTGTGTGTATGTATATACACTGTGTGTGTACCTGTGTGTGTACACTGTGTGTGTACCTGTGTGTGTGTGTGTACACTGTGTGTGTGTACCTGTGTGTGTGTGTGTACACTGTGTGTGTGTACACTGTGTGTGTACCTGTGTGTGTGTGTGTACACTGTGTGTGTGTACACACTGTGTGTATGTGTACCTGTGTGTGCGTGTGTACCTGTGTGAGTGTACACTGTGTGTGTGTGTGTACACTGTGTGTGTACCTGTGTATGTACCTGTGTGTGTGTGTACACTGTGTGTGTGTGTACACTGTGTGTGTACCTGTGTGTGTGTGTATACACTGTGTGTGTGTATACACTGTGTGTGTGTACACACTGTGTGTATGTGTACACACTGTGTGTATGTGTACCTGTGTGTGTGTACCTGTGTGAGTGTACACTGTGTGTGTGTGTGTGTACACTGTGTGTGTACCTGTGTATGTACCTGTGTGTGTGTGTGTACACTGTGTGTGTACCTGTGTGTGTACCTGTGTGTGTACACTGTGTGTGTACCTGTGTGTGTGTGTACACTGTGTGTATACCTATGTGTATGTACACTGTGTGTCTGTGTGTACCTGTGTCTGTGTGTACACTGTGTGTGTGTACCTGTGTGTGTACCTGTGTGTGTACCTGTGTGTGTACACTGTGTGTGTACCTGTGTGTGTGTACACTGTGTGTATACCTATGTGTATGTACACTGTGTGTCTGTGTGTACCTGTGTCTGTGTGTACACTGTGTGTGTACCTGTGTGTGTACCTGTGTGTGTGTACACTGTGTGTGTACCTGTGTGTGTGTACACTGTGTGTATACCTATGTGTATGTACACTGTGTGTCTGTGTGTACCTGTGTCTGTGTGTACACTGTGTGTGTACCTGTGTGTGTACACTGTGTGTGTACCTGTGTGTGTGTACACTGTGTGTATACCTATGTGTATGTACACTGTGTGTCTGTGTGTACCTGTGTCTGTGTGTACACTGTGTGTGTGTACCTGTGTGTACCTGTGTGTGTGTGTACACTGTGTGTGTACCTGTGTGTGTGTGTACACTGTGTGTATACCTATGTGTATGTACACTGTGTGTCTGTGTGTACCTGTGTCTGTGTGTACACTGTGTGTGTGTACCTGTGTGTGTACCTGTGTGTGTACACTGTGTGTGTACCTGTGTGTGTGTACACTGTGTGTATACCTATGTGTATGTACACTGTGTGTCTGTGTGTACACTGTGTGTGTGTACCTGTGTGTGTACCTGTGTGTGTGTACACTGTGTGTGTACCTGTGTGTGTGTGTACACTGTGTGTATACCTATGTGTATGTACACTGTGTGTCTGTGTGTACCTGTGTTTGTGTGTACACTGTGTGTGTGTCTGTGTGTGTGTACCTGTGTGTGTGTCTGTACATAAAATGTCACTGTGTACATTCTAAAATTGTGTGCAAGGTAATTTAACGATGCTGTATAATGCTTAAGCGTCAAGTGTGTACTGTACGTACTGTATGTACTGTACTGTGCACCGTGTGTGGTAGTGTACTGCACATTTGTGCAATGTGAACTGTACACGGGAGCACTGTACACGATGTACTGTACACGGTGTACTGTACACCGGTGTACTGTACACACGCGTACAGTACACCGGAGCGTGTTGTGCACGGTGAACTGTACAAAGTGTACTGCGCTGTGTACTGTACAAAACGTACTGTACACCGCACGCACTGTACACCGATGTACTGTACGCGGGTGCACTGCACACGATGTACTGTACATTGTACACAGTACACGTGTACTGTACGTTATGTACAGTACACGTGTACTGTACGTTGCGTACTGTGCTGGAGCAGGGGCTCGCGCGCGGTGGCTATGCTAATGAGGTAAATTATGTTAATTTATGCGGGGGCGTGGCTGGCAGCTGATTAGTATTAATTAGCCCCGCCCGCCGCCTTTGTGACGTCACGCGCGTCGGTTAAACCACGTGGTGTGGAAGGATTTTTTAATATGTGGTGAATGTTTTTTTAAAATAATTATTTAATTCTAATAAATTCGCGTTGCCATGGTGATTGCCTTAATTACTTTTCATTGAGTTTGTGTGGGGAGTGGTGGTGCAGTGGTTAGCACACTGTGTGTGTGTGTGGGGAGTGGTGGTGCAGTGGTTAGCGCACTGTGTGTGTGAGTGGGGAGCGGTGGTGCAGTGGTTAGCGCACTTTGTGTGTGTAGGGAGTGGTGGTGCAGTGGTTAGCGCACTGTGTGTGAGGAGCGGTGATGCAGTGGTTAGCGCACTTTGTGTGTGTAGGGAGTGGTGGTGCAGTGGTTAGCGCACTGTGTGTGAGGAGCGGTGGTGCAGTGGTTAGCGCACTGTGAGTGGGGAGTGGTGGTGCAGTGGTTAGCGCACTGTGTGTGAGTGGGGAGTGGTGGTGCAGTGGTTAGCGCACTGTGTGTGTGTGTGTGGGGAGTGGTGGTGCAGTGGTTAGCGCACTGTGCGTGTGTGGGGAGTGGTGGTGCAGTGGTTAGCGCACTGTGTGTGAGGAGCGGTGGTGCACTGGTTAGCGCACTGTGTGTGTGTGAGTGGGGAGTGGTGGTGCAGTGGTTAGCGCACTGTGTGTGAGGAGCGGTGGTGCACTGGTTAGCGCACTGTGTGTGTGAGTGGGGAGTGGTGGTGCAGTGGTTAGCGCACTGTGTGTGTGTGTGGGGAGCGGTGGTGCAGTGGTTAGCGCACTGTGTGTGTGGGGAGCGGTGGTGCAGTGGTTAGCGCACTGTGTGTGTGAGTGGGGAGTGGTGGTGCAGTGGTTAGCGCACTGTGTGTGTGTGTGGGGAGCGGTGGTGCAGTGGTTAGCGCACTGTGTGTGTGGGGAGCGGTGGTGCAGTGGTTAGCGCACTGTGTGTGTGAGTGGGGAGTGGTGGTGCAGTGGTTAGCGCACTGTGTGTGTGTGGGGAGTGGTGGTGCAGTGGTTAGCGCACTGTGTGTGTGTGTGGGGAGCGGTGGTGCAGTGGTTAGCGCACTGTGTGTGAGTGGGGGGAGTGGTGGTGCAGTGGTTAGCGCACTGTGTGTGTGTGTGAGTGGGGAGTGGTGGTTCAGTGGTTAGCGCACTGTGTGTGTGGGGAGTGGTGGTGCAGTGGTTAGCGCACTGTGTGAGTAGGGAGTGGTGGTGCAGTGGTTAGCGCACTGTGTGTGTGTGTGGAGTGGTGGTGCAGTGGTTAGCGCACTGTGTGTGTGGTGAGTGGTGGTACAGTGGTTAGCGCACTGTGTCTGTGTGTGAGTGGGGAGTGGTGGTGCAGTGGTTAGCGCACTGTGTGTGTGAGTGGGGAGTGGTGGTGCAGTGGTTAGCGCACTGTGTGTGTGTGTGCGGGGAGCGGTGGTGCAGTGGTTAGCGCACTGTGTGTGTGTGTGTGGGGAGTGGTGGTGCAGTGGTTAGCGCACTGTGTGTGTGGGGAGTGGTGGTGCAGTGGTTAGCGCACTGTGTGTGAGGAGCGGTGGTGCAGTGGTTAGCGCACTGTGTGTGAGTGGGGAGTGGTGGTGCAGTGGTTAGCGCACTGTGTGTGTGTGGGGAGCGGTGGTGCAGTGGTTAGCGCACTGTGTGTGTGAGTGGGGAGTGGTGGTGCAGTGGTTAGCGCACTGTGTGTGTGGGGAGTGGTGGTGCAGTGGTTAGCGCACTGTGTGTGTGGGGAGCGGTGGTGCAGTGGTTAGCGCACTGTGTGTGTGTGGGGAGCGGTGGTGCAGTGGTTAGCGCACTGTGTGTGTGGGGAGCGGTGGTGCAGTGGTTAGCGCACTGTGTGTGTCTGAGTGGGGAGTGGTGGTGCAGTGGTTAGCGCACTGTGTGTGTGTGGGGGGAGTGGTGGTGCAGTGGTTAGCGCACTGTGTGTGTGTGGGGAGCGGTGGGGCAGTTGTTAGCGTACTGTGTGTGGTGTGTAGTACATAGACACTGCTGCTGCTACTCGCTCGCTAACAGCACTTGCCCCTACAGCCCTGCTAGAGGCTACCTGGGGAAGCTTTGTCTGTGTGTGTGGTGTGTGTAGTACATAGACACTGCTGCTGCTACTCGCTCGCTAACAGCACTTGCCCCTACAGCCCTGCCAGAGGCTACCTGGGGGTGCTTTGTCTGCGTGCTGTTAAGAAGCACGTTATGACGTCACCGCGTATCATTTTCTGCACGGGACCTGAATGTGCGCGATGACGTCAACGTAATGTGCAACGTTGTCTGACGTCATAGCACCGGTCACGCGCAACCCACCACAGCCTTCCCCCCACCCCCCGACGCTGCGTGATGACGCCGCTCGGATAGCCCCACCCACACTGGCGACGTCGTGACGTCATCTCCCAATGATTAATATCGGACGTGATGACGTCCCACCAACCGAATAGATTACGTGTCTCGTCACCGCTTCAAGTCACGCCCTCTCATTCCCCGTCCTGCGTGATGACGTCGCGTCGTTAGCCCCACTTATCTTTACCACGTCGTGACGTCACGACCATGGATTATTATAGGACTCCCGGCGTACGTGATGACGTCCCACCAACCGAATAGATTACGTTACTCGTCACCGCTGCGGTCACTCCCTCTCATTCCTCTTCCTGCGTGATGACGTTGCGCCAGTAGCCCCACCTCCCCCCACAGCGGCGTCGTGACGTCACGCCCATATATTACTGGGCCTCCATGGCGTGCGTGATGACGTCGCAACCAACTGCATAAATTACGTGTCGCGTCACCGCGCACCACCTCCATCACCACCATCATCAGGGCTTCCTGTTGTTGTTGGCTGCAGGTCGAGGCTGTTGTGTGTCTTTCTCTCTCTCTTTCCTCGCCGCCACGGCCATGAATCTGTCTCCCTCCGCGGGCTCGAACGCCAACGGCCTCCTCTACGTCGGCTTCAACCAAGACCACGGTTAGCGCGCGGTTTTGGTTGCAAAAACAACAAATAATACCGATGAGGCCTAGTCACCAACCCGGGCCTCCGCGATGCCTTACGCTTTTCCTAGCCGGCCTGCCCCGTTGGAGGTGGCCTCGGGCGGCGGGGTGAGGTGGCAAGGGGGGGGGGGTGTGGGGGTTCGGCCACAATTGTTAAACGGGTTTTTCTGTAGGATTTGAGTGTTGGGCTATTGGGAGTTGTGGTTGTTAGGGTTGTTGTTGTGTGTGGGTGTCTATGTGTGGTGACGCTATGGGTCTCTGTGTGTCTGTGGTGAGTCTGTGAGTCTCTGTGTGTGTGGTGAGTCTGTGAGTCTCTGTGTGTGTGTGTGTGGTGAGTCTATGAGTCTCTGTGTGGTGAGTCTATGAGTCTCTGTGTGTGGTGAGTCTATGAGTCTCTGTGTGTGTGTGTGGTGAGTCTATGGGTCTGTGTGTGGTGAGTCTATGGGCCTCTGTGTGTGTGGTGAGTCTATGGGTCTCTGTGTGTCTGTGGTGAGTCTATGAGTCTCTGTGTGTGGTGAGTCTGTGAGTCTCTGTGTGTGTGTGTGGTGAGTCTATGAGTCTCTATGTGGTGAGTCTATGAGTCTCTGTGTGTGGTGAGTCTATGAGTCTCTGTGTGTGTGTGGTGAGTCTATGGGTCTGTGTGTGGTGAGTCTATGGGTCTCTGTGTGTGTGTGTGGTGAGTCTATGGGTCTCTGTGTGTGTGGTGAGTCTATGGGTCTCTGTATGTGTGTGGTGAGTCTATGGGTCTCTGTATGTGTGTGGTGAGTCTATGGGTCTCTGTATGTGTGTGGTGAGTCTATGGGTCTCTGTATGTGTGTGGTGAGTCTGAGCCTCTGTGTGTGTGTGGTGAGTCTATGAGGCTCTGTATGTGCGTGGTGAGTCTATGGGTCTCTGTATGTGTGTGGTGAGTGTATGAGTCGCTGTGTGTGTGGTGAGTCTATGAGTCTCTGTGTGTGGTGAGTCTATGGGTCTCTGTGTGTGGTGAGTCTATGGGTCTCTGTGTGTGTGTGTGGTGAGTCTGTGTCTGGTGAGTCTATGGGTGTCTGTGTCTGGTGAGTCTGTGGGTCTCTGTGTGTGTGTGGTGAGTCTATGAGTCTCTGTGTGTGTGTGGTGAGTCTATGGGTCTCTGTATGTGTGTGGTGAGTCTATGGGTCTCTGTGTGTGTGTGGTGAGTCTGAGTCTCTGTGTGTGTGATGAGTCTGTGTGTGTGTGTGGTGAGTCTGTGTCTGGTGAGTCTATGGGTGTCTGTGTCTGGTGAGTCTGTGGGTCTCTGTGTGTGTGTGGTGAGTCTATGGGTCTCTGTATGTGTGTGGTGAGTCTATGGGTCTCTGTGTGTGTGTGGTGAGTCTGAGTCTCTGTGTGTGTGATGAGTCTGTGTGTGTGTGGTGAGTCTGTGTCTGGTGAGTCTATGGGTGTCTGTGTCTGGTGAGTCTATGGGTCTCTGTATGTGTGTGGTGAGTCTGTGGGTTTCTGTGTGGTGTGCGGTGAGTATATGGTGGAGATGGTGATGGTGGTGGTGGTGATGGTGGTGGTGGTGATGGTGGTGGTGATGGTGGCGGTGGTGGCGGTGGTGGCGGTGGTGATGGTGGCGGTGGTGGTGGTGGTGGTGATGGTGGTGGTGATGGTGGTGGTGGTGATGGTGGTGATGGTGATGATGGTGGTGGTGATGGTGGTGATGGTGGTGGTGGTGATGGTGGTGGTGGTGGTGCTGGTGGTGGTGCTGGTGGTGATGGTGATGGTGGTGATGGTGGTGATGGTGGTGGTGGTGATGGTGATGGTGGTGGTGGTGGTGATGGTGGTGATGGTGATGGTGGTGGTGATGGTGGTGGTGCTGGTGGTGGTGATGGTGGTGATGGTGGTGGTGGTGATGGTGGTGATGGTGGTGGCGGTGGTGGCGATGGTGGCGATGGTGGCGGTGATGGTGGTGGTGGTGATGGTGGTGGTGATGGTGGTGATGGTGATGGCGGTGGTGATGGTGGTGATGGTGGTGGTGATGGTGGTGGTGGTGATGATGGTGGTGGTGGTGGTGATGGTGGTGATGGTGGTGGTGGTGATGGTGGTGGTGATGGTGGTGGTGGTGATGGTGGTGATGGTGGTGGTGGTGATGGTGGTGGTGATGGTGGTTAGCGCACTGTGTGAGTAGGGAGTGGTGGTGCAGTGGTTAGCGGGTCTCTGTATGTGTGTGGTGAGTCTATGGGTCTCTGTGTGTGTGTGGTGAGTCTGTGTCTGGTGAGTCTATGGGTGTCTGTGTCTGGTGAGTCTGTGGGTCTCTGTGTGTGTGTGTGGTGAGTCTATGGGTCTCTGTGTGTGTGTGGTGAGTCTATGAGTCTCTGTGTGTGTGTGGTGAGTCTATGGGTCTCTGTATGTCTGTGGTGAGTCTATGAGTCTCTGTGTGTGGTGAGTCTGTGTCTGGTGAGTCTATGGGTGTCTGTGTCTGGTGTTTCTATGAGTCTCTGTGTATGTGTGTGTGTGGTGAGTCTATGAGTCTCTGTGTGTGTGTGGTGAGTCTGTGTGTGGTGAGTCTATGAGTCTCTGTGTGTGTGTGGTGAGTCTGTGTGTGGTGAGTCTATGGGTCTCTGTGTGTGTGTGTGGTGAGTCTGTGTGTGGTGAGTCTATGCGTCTCTGTATGTGTGTGGTGAGTCTGAGTCTCTGTGTGTGTGTGGTGAGTCTATGGGTCTCTGTATGTGTGTGGTGAGTCTATGAGTCTCTGTGTGTGGTGAGTCTGTGTCTGGTGAGTTTATGGGTCTCTGTGTGGTGAGTGGTTGAGTCTATGGGCCTCTCTGTGGTGAGTCTATGGGTCTCTCTGTGTGTGTGTGGTGAGTCTATGGGTCTCTGTGGTGAGTCTATGGGTCTCTGTGTGTGTGTGTGGTGAGTCTATGGGTCTCTGTGGTGAGTCTATGGGTCTGTGTGTGTGTGTGTGGTGAGTCTATGGGTCTCTGTGGTGAGTCTATGGGCTCTCTGTGTGTGTGTGGTGAGTCTATGGGTCTCTGTGGTGAGTCTATGGGTCTCTCTGTGTCTATGAGTCTCTGATGTTGATGATAATGATGCTGATAATGATAATGCTGCTGATGATGCTGATGATGATGCTGATGCTACTTGTGATGATGCTGCTGCTGATAATGTTAATGCGACTGATGCTGATGATGCTACTGATGATGATGATGCTACTGATGATGATGCTACTTATGATGATGCTACTGATAATGATGATGCTACTGATGATGATGCTACTGATAATGATGATGCTACTGATAATGATACTGATGATGATGCTGGTGATGCTGATGCTGGTGATGCTGATGCTGCTGATGATGATGATGCTGCTGATGATGCTACTGATGATGATGCTCCTGATGATGATAATGCTCCTGATGATGATTCTGATGATGATGATGCTCCTGATGATGATGATGCTCCTGATGATGATGATGCTCCTGATGATGATTCTGATGATGATGATGCTCCTGATGATGATGATGCTCCTGATGATGATGATGCTCCTGATGATGATTCTGATGATGATGATGCACCTGATGATGATGTTTGCAGGTTGCTTTGCCTGTGGAACGGAGAATGGATTCCGCGTTTACAACACAGACCCTCTCAAAGAGAAGGAGAAACAAGGTGCTGATCATCATCAGCATCATCATCAGCATCAGCAGCAGCATCATCAGCAGCATCATCAGTAGCATCATCAGCAGCAGCATCATCAGTAGCATCAGCAGCATCAGCAGCAGCATCATCATCAGCAGCAGCAGCATCATCATCATCAGTCGCATCATCATCAGCAGCAGCATCAGCAATAGCATCAGTAGCAGCATCATCATCAGTAGCATCATCAGTAGCATCATCATCAGCAGTAGCATCAGCAGCAGCAGCATCAACAGTAAGCATCATCAGCAGTAGCATCAGCAATAGCATCATCATCAGTAGTAGCATCATCAGCAGCATCATCATCAGTAGCAGAATCATCATCAGTAGCATCATCATCATCAGTAGCATCATCATCCGTATCATCATCAGTAGCAGCATCATCATCAGTAGCATCATCATCATCAGTAGCATCATCATCATAAGTAGCATCATCATCAGTAGTATCATCATCAGCAGTAGCATCAGCAGCATCATCATCAGCAGCAACATCATCAGCAGTAAGCATCATCATCAGCAGTAGCATCAGCAATAGCATCATCAGCAGTAGCATCATCAGCAGCAGCATCATCATCAGCAGCATCATCAGCAGCAGCATCATCAGTATCATCATCAGTAGCAGCATCATCATCAGCATCATCATCATCAGTAGCATCATCAGTAGCATTATCATAAGCAGTAGCATCTTCAGCAGTAGCATCAGCAGCAGCATCATCATCATCAGCATCATCATCAGCAGTAGCATCATCATCAGCAGTAGCATCATCAGCAGCATCATCAGCAGTAGCATCATCAGCAGAATCATCAGCAGCATCATCAGCAGTAGCATCATCAGTAGCATCATCATCAGCAGTAGCATCATCAGCAGCATCATCATCAGCAGAATCATCAGCAGTAGCATCATCATCAGTAGCATCATCAACAGCATCAGCAGCAGCATCATCATCAGTAGCAGCATCTGTGTGTCTCTGTCTCTGTGTCTCTGTCTGTGGCTATCTGCCTCTGTCTGTGTCTCTGTGTCTCTCTGTCTGTGTCTCTCTAACTCTCTGTGTGTCTCTGTCTGTGTCTCTCTGTCTGTGTGTCTGTCTCTCTGTCTGTCTCTCTGACTCTCTGTCTGTGTCTGTGTTTCTCTCTCTCTGTCTGTGTCTCTATTTCTCTGATTCTGTGTCTCTGTGTGTGTCTCTCTCTCTCTGTCTCTGTCTGTCTCTCTGTGTGTCTCTGTCTCTCTGTCTGTGGCTCTCTGTCTCTGTCTGTGTCTCTGTCTCTCGGATTCTGTGTCTCTGTGTGTGTCTCTCTCTCTCTGTTTCTTTGTGTCTCTCTGTGTGTCTCTGTCTCTCTGTCTCTCTGTCTGTGTCTCTGTCTGTCTCTCTGTCTGTGGCTCTCTGTCTGTGGCTCTCTGTCTGTGTCTCTCTGATTCTGTGTCTCTCTGTCTGTGTCTGTCTGTGTCTCTGTCTCTCTGTCTGTGTCTCTCTGACTCTCTGTGTCTCTCTGTGTCTCTGTCTCTCTGTCTGTGTCTCTCTGACTCTCTGTGTCTCTCTGTCTGTGTCTCTCTGTCTGTGTCTGTGTCTCTCTAACTCTGTGTCTCTCTGCCTGTCTCTCTGTGTCTGTGTCTCTCTAACTCTCTGTGTCTCTCTGTCTGTGTCTCTCTGACTCTGTGTCTCTGTGTGATTCTCTGTCTCTCTATCTCTCTGTCTGTGTCTATGTCTGTCTCTCTGTGTCTCTGTCTGTGTCTCTCTGACTCTGTGTCTCTCTCTGTCTCTCTGTGTCTCTGTCTGTGTCTCTCTGACTCTGTGTCTCTGTCTGTGTCTCTCTAACTCTCTCTGTCTCCCTGTCTGTGTCTCTGTCTGTCTCTCTGTGTCTCTGTCTGTGTCTCTCTGACTCTGTGTCTCTGTCTGTGTCTCTCTAACTCTCTGTGTCTCTCTGACTCTCTGTGTCTCTGTCTGTGTCTCTCTGACTCTGTGTATCTGTGTCTCTCTAACTCTCTGTGTCTCTCTGACTCTCTGTGTCTCTGTCTGTCTCTCTGTGTCTCTGTCTGTGTCTCTCTGTCTGTGTCTCTGTGTCTCTGTCTGTGTCTCTCTGACTCTGTGTCTCTGTGTCTGTGTCTCTGTCTGTGTCTCTCTGTGTCTCTGTCTGTGTCTGTCTGGCTCTCTGTATCTCTGTCTGTGTCTCTGTCTGTGTCTCTCTGGCTCTCTGTGTCTCTGTCTGTGTCTCTCTGACTCTGTGTCTGTGTTTCTCTCTCTCTCTGTGTCTCTGTCTGTGTCTGTCTGTGCCTCTCTGTCTGTCTCTCTGACTCTGTGTCTCTGTCTGTGTCTCTCTGTGTCTGTGTCTCTCTGTGTCTCTGTCTGTGTCTCTGTCTCTCTGTCCGTGTCTCTGTCTGTCTCTATGTCTCTCTGTCTGTGTCTGTGTCTCTGTCTGTGTGTCTCTCTGGCTCTCTGTGTCTCTGTCTGTGTCTGTCTCTCTGACTCTGTGTCTGTGTTTCTCTCTCTCTCTCTGTGTCTCTGTCTGTGTCTCTCTGACTCTGTCTCTGTGTCTCTGTCTCTGTCTGTGTCTCTCTGACTCTGTCTCTGTGTCTCTGTCTCTGTCTGTGTCTCTCTGTGTCTCTGTGTCTCTGTCTGTGTCTGTGTCCCTCTGTCTGTCTCTCTGACTCTCTGTCTCTCTCTGTCTGTGTCTCTCTGTGTCTCTGTCTCTCTGACTCTGTGTCTGTCTCTCTGTGTCTCTGTCTCTCTGTGTGTCTGTCTCTCTGTGTCTCTCTGTCTTTCTGACTCTGTGTCTCTGTGTGTTTCTCTGTCTCTGTCTCTCTGTCTGTGTCTCTGTCTCTCTCTCTCTCTGTGCGTCTCTGTCTCTCTGAGTCTCAGAGTTCCCCCAGGAGAGTTGTGACGGGGGCGGTGTGGTGCATGTGGAGATGCTCTTCCGCTGTAACTATTTGGCCCTAGTCGGAGGAGGTCCCAGACCGAAGTTCCCTCCCAACAAAGGTGATGGTGGTGATGGTGGTGGTGATGGTGGTGGTGATGGTGGTGGTGGTGATGGTGGTGGTGATGGTGGTGATGGTGGTGGTGATGGTGGTGATGGTGGTGATGGTGGTGGTGATGGTGGTGATGGTGGTGATGGTGGTGGTGGTGATGGTGGTGGTGGTGGTGATGATGGTGGTGATGATGGTGGTGGTGATGGTGGTGGTGGTGATGGTGGTGATGGTGGTGATGGTGGTGATGGTGGTGGTGGTGATGATGGTGGTGGTGATGGTGGTGGTGGTGGTGGTGATGGTGGTGATGGTGGTGGTGATGGTGGTGATGGTGGTGATGGTGGTGGTGATGGTGATGGCGGTGGCGATGGTGATGATGGTGGTGGTGATGATGGTGGTGGTGATGGTGGTGGTGGTGGTGATGGTGGTGATGGTGGTGGTGGTGGTGATGGTGGTGATGGTGGTGGTGATGGTGGTGATGGTGGTGGTGATGGTGGTGATGGTGGTGATGGTGGTGGTGATGGTGGTGATGGTGGTGATGGTGGTGGTGGTGGTGATGGTGATGGTGGTGGTGATGGTGGTGGTGGTGATGGTGGTGGTGGTGGTGGTGATGGTGGTGATGGTGGTGGTGGTGGTGATAGTGATGATGGTGGTGGTGGTGATGGTGGTGGTGATGGTGATGATGATGGTGGTGGTGATGGTGGTGATGGTGATGGTGGTGGTGATGGTGGTGGTGGTGATGGTGGTGATGGTGGTGGTGGTGATGATGGTGGTGGTGGTGATGGTGGTGGTGATGGTGGTGGTGGTGATGGTGGTGGTGGTGATGGTGGTGGTGGTGATGGTGGTGGTGGTGATGGTGGTGGTGGTGGTGATGGTGGTAGTGGTGGTGATGGTGGTGGTGGTGGTGATGGTGGTGATGGTGGTGGTGATGATGGTGGTGGTGGTGGTGGTGGTGATGGTGGTGATGGTGGTGGTGGTGGTGATGGTGGTGATGGTGGTGGTGATGATGGTGGTGGTGATAGTGATGGTGGTGGTGATGGTGGTGATGGTGGTGGTGATGGTGGTGATGGTGGTGGTGATGATGGTGGTGATGGTGGTGATGGTGGTGGTGATGGTGGTGTTGGTGATGGTGGTGGTGATGGTGGTGGTGGTGATGGTGGTGATGGTGGTGATGGTGGTGGTGGTGATGGTGATGGTGGTGATGCTGGTGGTGATGTTGATGGTGGTGGTGATGGTGGTGATGGTGATGGTGGTGATGGTGGTGATGGTGGTGATGGTGGTGGTGATGGTGATGATGATGGTGGTGATGGTGGTGGTGGTGGTGATGGTGGTGATGGTGGTGGTGATGGTGGTGATGGTGGTGGTGATGATGATGGTGGTGATGGTGGTGGTGATGGTGGTGGTGATGGTGGTGATGGTGGTGGTGATGGTGGTGATGGTGGTGGTGGTGATGGTGGTGATGGTGGTGGTGATGGTGGTGGTGGTGGTGATGATGGTGGTGGTGGTGGTGATGGTGGTGGTGATGGTGGTGGTGATGGTGGTGGTGGTGATGAGTTGTGATGGTGGTGGTGATGATGGTGGTGGTGATGATGGTGGTGGTGATGATGGTGGTGGTGATGGTGGTGGTGATGGTGGTGATGGTGGTGGTGGTGATGGTGGTGGTGATGGTGGTGGTGGTGGTGATGGTGGTGGTGGTGGTGATGGTGGTGGTGATGGTGGTGGTGATGGTGGTGGTGGTGATGAGTGGTGGTGGTGGTGATGGTGGTGATGGTGGTGGTGGTGATGATGGTGGTGGTGATGATGGTGGTGGTGGTGGTGATGGTGGTG
>NW_022639013.1:133639-148639 GCF_010993605.1 Petromyzon marinus | reverse complement strand
GTGTCTCTCTGTCTCTGTGTGTGTGTGTCTCTCTGTCTCTGTCTGTGTCTCTGTCTCTGTGTCTCTGTGTGTCTCTGTCTGTGTCTCTGTCTCTGTGTCTCTGTGTGTGTGTGTCTCACTGTGTCTCTGTGTGTCTCACTGTGTCTCTGTGTCTCTCTGTCTCTCTGTCTCTGTGTGTGTGTGTCTCACTGTGTCTCTGTGTGTGTGTCTCTGTGTGTGTGTGTCTCTCTGTGTGTGTGTGTCTCTCTGTCTCTGTGTGTGTGTGTGTCTCTCTGTCTGTGTCTCTGTCTCTGTGTCTCTGTGTGTCTCTGTGTCTCTGTCTCTGTGTGTGTGTGTGTCTCACTGTGTCTCTGTGTGTCTCACTGTGTCTCTGTCTCTGTGTCTCTCTGTCTCTGTGTCTGTGTGTGTGTGTCGCACTGTGTCTCTGTGTGTCTCACTGTGTCTCTATCTCTGTGTCTCGTGTCTCTCTGTCTCTCTGTCTCTCTGTGTGTGTGTCTCACTGTGTCTCTGTGTGTCTCACTGTGTCTCTGTCTCTGTGTCTCTCTGTCTCTCTGTGTCTCTCTGTGTCTCTGTGTGTGTGTGTGTGTCTCACTGTGTCTCTGTGTGTCTCACTGTGTCTCTGTCTCTGTGTCTCTCTGTCTCTCTGTGTGTGTCTCTCTGTTTCTGTGTCTTTGTGTGTGTGTGTCTCTGTGTCTCTGTGTCTCTCTGTCTCTGTGTCTCTGTGTCTGTGTCTCTGTGTGTGTCTCTGTGTCTCTGTGTCACTGTCTCTCTGTCTCTGTGTGTCTCTCTGTCTCTGTGTGTGTCTCTCTGTGTCTCTGTCTCTGTGTCTGTCTCTGTCTGTGTCTCTGTGTGTGTCTCTGTGTGTGTCTCTGTCTGTGTGTGTGTGTGTCTGTCTCTCTGTGTATGTCTCTCTGTGTGTGTCTCTGTGTGTCTCTGTATCTCTGTGTCTCTGTGTGTCTCTGTCTGTGTGTGTGTGTGTCTCTGTGTGTGTGTCTCTGTGTCTCTGTGTCTTTGTGTGTCTCTGTCTCTGTGTCTCTGTCTCTGTGTCTCTATGTCTCTCTCTGTGTCTCTGTCTCTCTGTGTCTCTGTGTCTGTGTCTCTGTCTGTGTGTGTGTGTCTCTGTCTGTGTGTGTGTGTCTCTGTCTCTCTCTGTGTCCCTGTCTCTGTCTCTGTGTGTCTCTGTGTGTGTGTGTCTCTGTCTCTCTGTCTCTGTCTCTCTGTCTGTGTCTCTGTGTGTGTCTGTGTCTCTCTGTCTGTGTCTCTGTATGTGTCTCTGTGTCTCTGTCTCTCTGTCTCTGTGTCTGTCTCTCTGTGTCTCTGTGTGTGTGTGTGTCTGTGTGTGTGTCTCTTTATGTGTCTCTGTCTCTGTGTCTCTGTCTGTGTGTGTGTCTCTGTGTGTCTCTGTATCTCTGTCTCTCTGTGTGTCTCTGTCTCTCTGTCTGTCTCTGTGTGTGTGTTTCTGTCTCTCTGTGTCTGTGTGTGTGTCTCTGTGTCTCTGTGTCTCTCTCTGTGTCTCTCTCTGTGTCTCTGTCTCTCTGTGTGTCTGTGTCTCTGTGTCTCTGTGTGTGTGTGTGTCCCTGTCTCCGTGTGTCTCTGTGTGTCTCTGTGTGTGTGTGTCTCTGTGTCTTTGTCTCTGTGTCTCTGTGTCTCTGTCTCTGTCTCTGTCTGTGTCTCTGTGTGTGTCTGTGTCTCTCTGTCTGTGTCTCTGTATGTGTCTCTCTGTCTCTGTCTCTCTGTCTCTGTGTGTCTCTGTCTCTCTGTCTCTGTGTCTGTCTCTCTGTGTCTCTATGTGTGTGTGTGTCTCTGTATGTGTCTCTGTCTCTGTGTCTCTCTGTGTCTGTGTCTCTCTGTCTGTGTCTCTGTCTCTCTGTCTCTGTGTCTCTGTCTCTGTGTGTCTCTGTCTCTGTCTCTGTGTGTCTCTGTCTCTGTGTCTCTGTCTGTGTGTGTGTGTCTCTGTGTGTCTCTGTGTCTCTGTCTGTCTGTGTGTCTCTGTCTCTCTGTCTCTGTCTGTCTCTGTGTGTGTGTCTCTCTGTCTCTGTGTGTGTGTCTCTGTCTCTCCGTCTGTGTGTGTGTGTCTCTGTGTGTGTGTCTCTGTGTGTGTCTGTCTCTGTGTGTCTCTCTGTCTCTGTGTGTCTCTCTGTCTCTGTGTCTCTGTCTCTGTTTGTCTCTGTGTGTGTCTCTGTGTGTCTCTGTCTTTGTCTCTGTGTGTCTCTGTCTCTGTGTCTCTATGTGTGTGTGTGTCTCTGTGTGTGTCTCTGTGTGTCTGTGTCTCTGTGTGTCTCTGTCTGTGTGTGTCTCACTGTGTGTGTCTCTTTCTCTGTGTGTGTCTCTGTGTGTCTCTGTCTGTGTGTGTCTATGTCTGTGTGTCTCTGTCTGTGTGTCTCTGTCTGTGTGTGTCTCTGTCTGTGTGTGTCTCTGTCTGTGTCTCTGTGTCTGTCTGTGTCTCTGTGTCTGTCTGTGTCTCTGTGTCTGTCTGTGTGTCTGTCTGTGTCTGTGTGTCTGTCTGTGTGTGTCTCTGTGTGTGTCTCTGTCTGTGTGTGTCTCTGTGTGTGTCTCTGTCTGTGTGTGTCTCTGTGTCTGTCTGTGTGTGTCTCTGCCTGTGTGTGTCTCTGTCTGTGTGTGTCTCTGTCTGTGTGTGTCTCTGTCTGTGTGTCTGTCTGTGTGTGTCTCTGTCTGTGTCTCTGTGTCTGTCTGTGTCTCTGTCTGTGTCTGCCTACCTTCTAGTACCCTGGTGGTGGTACTGGTCTCTGTGATCAGTGTGTGTGTGTACCTGTGTGTGTGTGTACCTGTGTGTGTGTGTGTCTACCTGTATGTGTGTGTCTACCTGTGTGTGTGTGTGTCTACCTGTGTGTGTGTGTCTACCTGTGTGTGTGTGTCTACCTGTGTGTGTGTGTGTCTACCTGTGTGTGTGTCTACCTGTGTGTGTGTCTACCTGTGTGTGTGTGTCTACCTGTATGTGTGTGTCTACCTGTGTGTGTGTGTGTCTACCTGTGTGTGTGTCTACCTGTGTGTGTGTCTACCTGTGTGTGTGTCTACCTGTGTGTGTGTCTACCTGTGTGTGTGTGTCTACCAGTGTGTGTGTCTACCTGTGTGTGTGTGTCTACCTGTGTGTGTGTCTACCTGTGTGTGTGTGTCTACCTGTGTGTGTGTCTACCTGTGTGTGTCTACCTGTGTGTGTGTGTACCTGTGTGTGTGTCTACCTGTGTGTGTGTCTACCTGTGTGTGTGTGTGTGTCTACCTGTGTGTGTGTCTACCTGTGTGTGTGTCTACCTGTGTGTGTGTGTCTACCTGTGTGTGTGTCTACCTGTGTGTGTGTCTACCTGTGTGTGTGTGTCTACCTGTGTGTGTGTCTACCTGTGTGTGTGTCTACCTGTGTGTGTGTCTACCTGTGTGTGTGTGTCTACCTGTGTGTGTGTCTACCTGTGTGTGTGTGTCTACCTGTGTGTGTCTACCTGTGTGTGTCTACCTGTGTGTGTGTCTACCTGTGTGTGTGTGTCTACCTGTGTGTGTGTCTACCTGTGTGTGTGTCTACTTGTGTGTGTGTCTACCTGTGTGTGTGTCTACCAGTGTGTGTGTCTACCTGTGTGTGTGTCTACCTGTGTGTGTGTCTACCTGTGTGTGTGTCTACCTGTGTGTGTGTCTACCTGTGTGTGTGTGTGTGTCTACCTGTGTGTGTGTGTGTCTACCTGTGTGTGTGTCTACCTGTGTGTGTGTGTGTCTACCTGTGTGTGTGTCTACCTGTGTGTGTGTCTACCTGTGTGTGTGTGTCTACCTGTGTGTGTGTCTACCTGTGTGTGTGTGTGTCTACCTGTGTGTGTGTCTACCTGTGTGTGTGTCTACCTGTGTGTGTGTGTGTCTACCTGTGTGTGTGTCTACCTGTGTGTGTGTCTACCTGTGTGTGTGTCTACCTTCTAGTACCGTAGTGGTACTGGTCTCTGTGATCACTGTGTGTGTGTCTACCTGTGTGTGTGTGTGTACCTGTGTGTGTGTCTACCTGTGTGTGTGTACCTGTGTGTGTGTCTACCTGTGTGTGTGTGTCTACCTGTGTGTGTGTGTCTACCTGTGTGTGTGTCTACCTGTGTGTGTGTCTACCTGTGTGTGTGTCTACCTGTGTGTGTGTCTACCTGTGTGTGTGTGTCTACCTGTGTGTGTGTGTGTACCTGTGTGTGTGTCTACCTGTGTGTGTGTGTCTACCTGTGTGTGTGTGTCTAGCCTGTGTGTGTGTCTACCTGTGTGTGTGTGTCTACCTGTGTGTGTGTGTCTACCTGTGTGTGTATGTCTACCTGTGTGTGTCTACCTGTGTGTGTCTACCTGTGTGTGTGTGTCTACCTGTGTGTGTGTGTCTACCTGTGTGTGTGTGTGTGTCTACCTGTGTGTGTGTGTCTACCTGTGTGTGTGTGTCTACCTGTGTGTCTACCTGTGTGTGTGTCTACCTGTGTGTGTGTCTACCTGTGTGTGTGTCTACCAGTGTGTGTGTCTACCTGTGTGTGTGTGTGTCTACCAGTGTGTGTGTCTACCTGTGTGTGTGTCTACCTGTGTGTGTGTCTACATGTGTGTGTGTCTACCTGTGTGTGTGTGTCTACCTGTGTGTGTGTCTACCTGTGTGTGTCTACCTGTGTGTGTGTGTCTACCTGTGTGTGTGTGTCTACCTGTGTGTGTGTGTACCTGTGTGTGTGTCTACCTGTGTGTGTGTCTACCTGTGTGTGTGTCTACCTGTGTGTGTGTGTCTACCTGTGTGTGTGTCTACCTGTGTGTGTCTACCTGTGTGTGTGTCTACCTGTGTGTGTGTCTACCTGTGTGTGTGTGTCTACCTGTGTGTGTGTGTCTACCTGTGTGTGTGTCTACCTGTGTGTGTGTGTGTCTACCTGTGTGTGTGTCTACCTGTGTGTGTGTGTGTCTACCTGTGTGTGTGTGTCTACCTGTGTGTGTGTGTACCTGTGTGTGTGTGTCTACCTGTGTGTGTGTGTACCTGTGTGTGTGTCTACCTGTGTGTGTGTCTACCTGTGTGTGTGTCTACCTGTGTGTGTGTCTACCTGTGTGTGTGTGTCTACCTGTGTGTGTGTCTACCTGTGTGTGTGTGTGTGTCTACCTGTGTGTGTGTGTGTGTCTACCTGTGTGTGTGTCTACCTGTGTGTGTGTGTCTACCTGTGTGTGTGTCTACCTGTGTGTATGTCTACCTGTGTGTGTGTCTACCTGTGTGTGTGTGTGTGTCTACCTGTGTGTGTGTCTACCTGTGTGTGTCTACCTGTGTGTGTGTCTACCTGTGTGTGTGTCTACCTGTGTGTGTGTGTCTACCTGTGTGTGTGTCTACCTGTGTGTGTGTGTGTGTCTACCTGTGTGTGTGTGTGTCTACCTGTGTGTGTGTCTACCTGTGTGTGTGTGTCTACCTGTGTGTGTGTGTCTACCTGTGTGTGTGTCTACCTGTGTGTGTGTGTCTACCTGTGTGTGTGTCTACCAGTGTGTGTGTCTACCTGTGTGTGTGTCTACCTGTGTGTGTGTCTACATGTGTGTGTGTCTACCTGTGTGTGTGTCTACCTGTGTGTGTGTCTACCTGTGTGTGTGTGTCTACCTGTGTGTGTGTCTACCTGTGTGTGTGTCTACATGTGTGTGTGTCTACCAGTGTGTGTGTCTACCTGTGTGTGTGTCTACCTGTGTGTGTGTGTGTCTACATGAGTGTGTGTGTCTACCTGTGTGTGTGTGTGTCTACCTGTGTGTGTGTCTACCTGTGTGTGTGTACCTGTGTGTGTGTGTGTCTACCTGTGTGTGTGTGTGTCTACCTGTGTGTGTGTCTACCTGTGTGTGTCTACCTGTGTGTGTGTCTACCTGTGTGTGTCTACCTGTGTGTGTGTCTACCTGTGTGTGTGTGTCTACCTGTGTGTGTGTCTACCTGTGTGTGTCTACCTGTGTGTGTGTGTGTGTCTACCTGTGTGTGTGTCTACCTTCTAGTATCGTGGTGGTGTTGGACTCTCTGATCACTGTGTGTGTGTGTACCTGTGTGTGTGTGTGTGTCTACCTTCTAGTATCGTGGTGGTGTTGGACTCTCTGATCAAGGTGTTCACCTTCACACAGAACCCACACCAGCTGCATGTGTTTGAGACAAGCCATAATCCTAAAGGTACCACCACGACTACCACTACTACTACCACCACAACTACCACCACGACTACCACCACAACTACCACCACAGCTACCACCACAACTACCACTACTACTACCACCACAACTACCACCACAGCTACCACCACTACTACCACTACTACTACCACTACTACTACCACCACAACTACCACCACGACTACCACCACAACTACCACCACAGCTACCACCACAACTACCACTACTACTACCACCACAACTACCACCACAGCTACCACCACAACTGCCACCACAGCTACCACTACAACTACCACTACAACTACCACTACAACTACCACTACAACTACCACTACAACTACCACGACAACTACCACTACAACTACTACTACCACCACTACAACTACCACTACAACTACCACTACAACTACCACTACAACTACCACCACAACTACCACTACAACTACCACGACAACTACCACTACTACTACCACCACTACAACTACCGCCACAACTACCACTACAACTACCACTACAACTACCACCACAACTACCACCACAACTACCACTACAACTACCACTACAACTACCACCACTACTACCACCACTACTACCACCACTACTACTACCACTACTACTACCACCACTACAACTACCACTACTACTACCACCACAACTACCACCACAGCTACCACCACAATTACCACCACAACTACCACTACTACCACCACAACTACCACCACAGCTACCACCACAACTACCACCACAACTACCACCACAACTACCACTACAACTACCTCCACGACTACCACTACAACTACCACCACAACTACCATCACTACTACCACTTCTACTACCACCACAACTACCACCACAACTACCACCACAACTACCACCACGACTACCACTACTACTACCACTACTACTACCACTACTACTACCACTACAACTACCACCACAACTACTACCACGACTACCACCACAACTACCACCACAACTACCACTACAACTACCACTACAACTACCACCACAGCTACCACTTCTACTACCACCACAACTACCACCACAACTACCACCACAACTACCACCACGACTACCACCACTACTACCACAACAACTACCACCACAGCTACCACCACAACTACCACCACAGCTACCACCACAACTACCATCACAGCTACCACCACGACTACCACTACAACTACCACCACAACTACCACTACTACTACCACCACAATTACCACCACAACTACCACTACAACTACCACCACAACTACCACTACTACTACCACTACTACTACCACCACAACTACCACCACGACTACCACCACAACTACCACTACAACTACCACCACAGCTACCACCACAACTACTACCACTACAACTACCACTACAACTACCACCACTACTACCACTACTACTACCACTACTACTACCACCACAACTACCACCACAACTACCACCAACTACCACTACAACTACCACTACTACCACTACTACTACCACCACTACCACTACAACTACCACTACTACTACTACTACCACGACTACCACTACAACTACCACTACTACTACCACTACTACTCTGTGTCTGTGTGTGTGTGTGTGTCTCTCTGTATCTGTGTGTGTCTGTGTGTCTGTGTGTGTCTCTGTGTGTGTCTCTGTGTGTCTGTGTGTGTCTCTGTGTGTGTCTCTGTGTGTCTGTGTGTGTGTCTCTGTGTGTGTGTGTCTCTGTGTGTGTGTGTCTGTGTGTGTCTCTGTGTGTGTGTGTCTCTGTGTGTGTGTGTGTCTTTGTGTGTGTGTGTGTGTCTCTGTGTGTGTCTGTGTCTGTGTCTCTGTGTGTGTCTCTGTGTGTGTCTATGTCTGTGTCTCTCTGTGTGTGTCTCTGTGTGTGTGTCTGTGTGTGTGTCTGTGTGTGTCTCTGTGTGTGTGTCTCTGTGTGTGTCTGTGTGTGTCTCTGTGTCTCTCTGTGTCTGTGTGTGTGTCTGTGTGTGTGTCTCTGTGTCTGTGTGTGTCTCTGTGTGTGTGTGTCTCTGTGTCACTGTGTGTGTGTGTGTCTCTGTGTCTATGTGTGTGTGTGTAGGTCTCTGTGCGCTGTGTCCACACAGCAACAACTCCCTGCTGATGGAGTCTCTGTGTGTGTGTGTGTCTCTGTGTCTCTGTGTGTGTCTCTGTGTGTGTGTCACTGTGTGTGTCTGTGTGTGTCTGTGTGTGTGTCTGTGTGTGTGTCTCTGTGTCTGTGTGTGTCTCTGTGTGTGTGTGTCTCTCTGTCTCTGTGTGTGTCTCTGTGTGTGTGTCTGTGTGTGTCTGTGTGTGTGTCTCTGTGTGTGTCTCTGTGTGTGTCTCTGTGTGTGTGTGTCTCTGTGTGTGTCTCTGTGTGTGTGTGTCTCTGTGTGTGTCTCTGTGTGTGTGTGTCTATGTGTGTGTATCTCTGTGTCTATATGTGTCTGTCTCTGTGTGTGTCTCTCTGTGTGTGTCTCTGTGTGTGTAGGTCTCTGTGCGCTGTGTCCACACAGCAACAACTCCCTGCTGATGGAGTCTCTCTGTGTGTGTGTCTCTGTGTGTGTGTGTGTCTGTGTCTCTGTGTGTGTCTCTGTGTCTCTGTGTGTGTGTCTCTGTGTGTGTGTAGGTCTCTGTGCGCTGTGTCCACACAGCAACAACTCCCTGCTGATGGAGTCTCTGTGTGTGTGTGTGTCTGTGTGTGTGTGTGTCTGTGTCTCTGTGTGTGTCTCTGTGTCTCTGTGTGTGTCTCTCTGTCTCTGTGTGTGTCTCTGTGTGTGTGTAGGTCTCTGTGCGCTGTGTCCACACAGCAACAACTCCCTGCTGATGGAGTCTCTGTGTGTGTGTGTGACTCTGTGTCTCTGTGTGTGTCTCTGTGTGTGTGTCACTGTGTGTGTCTGTGTGTGTCTGTGTGTGTGTCTCTGTGTCTGTGTGTGTCTCTGTGTGTGTGTGTCACTGTGTGTGTGTGTGTCTCTCTGTCTCTGTGTGTGTGTCTCTGTGTGTGTGTCTGTGTGTGTGTCTCTGTGTGTGTCTCTGTGTGTGTCTCTGTGTGTGTGTGTCTCTGTGTGTGTCTCTGTGTGTGTGTGTCACTGTGTGTGTGTGTGTCTCTCTGTCTCTGTGTGTGTGTCTGTGTGTGTGTGTGTGTGTCTGTGTGTGTGTCTCTGTGTGTGTCTCTGTGTGTGTCTCTGTGTGTGTGTCTCTCTGTGTGTGTCTCTGTGTGTGTAGGTCTCTGTGCGCTGTGTCCACACAGCAACAACTCCCTGCTGATGGAGTCTCTGTGTGTGTGTGTCTGTGTGTGTGTGTCTCTGTGTGTGTCTGTGTGTCTCTGTGTGTGTCTCTCTGTCTCTGTGTGTGTCTCTCTGTGTGTGTCTCTGTGTGTGTAGGTCTCTGTGCGCTGTGTCCACACAGCAACAACTCCCTGCTGATGGAGTCTCTGTGTGTGTCTGTGTGTGTGTCTCTATGTGTGTGTGTCTCTGTGTGTGTCTCTCTGTGTGTGTCTCTGTGTGTGTGTAGGTCTCTGTGCGCTGTGTCCACACAGCAACAACTCCCTGCTCGTGTTCCCAAGTCCCCGGGTTGGCCAGGTGACGACCGTGGATCTCGCCTGCCCCGAGCGCTCGCCGCTAGAGATCGCTGCACATGAAGGGCCTCTGTCCTGTCTCGCGCTGGGCACGCACGGGGCTAGGCTAGCCACTGCGTCTCAGAAGGTGAGTGGGTGGTGAGTGGGTGGGTGGGTGAGTGAGTGAGTGGGTGGGTGAGTGTGTGGGTGTGTGAGTGAGTGGGTGAGTGAGTGGGTGAGTAGGTGAGTGGGTGGGTGAGTGGGTGAGTGAGTGAGTGAGTGGGTGAGTGAGTGAGTGGGTGAGTGGGAGAGTGAGTGGGTGGGTGAGTGAGTGGGTGTGTGGTGAGTGGGTGGTGAGTGGGTGGGTGAGTGAGTGGGTGAGTGAGTGGGTGGGTGGGTGGTTGAGTGAGTGGGTGGGTGGTTGAGTGAGTGAGTGAGTGGGTGGGTGGGTGTGTGGGTGTGTGGGTGGTTGAGTGAGTGGGTGGGTGGGTGAGTGAGTGAGTGGGTGGGTGAGTGGGTGGAGATCACAGCACATGAGGGGCCTCTGTCCTGTCTCGCGCTGGGCACACACGGGGCTAGGCTAGCCACTGCGTCTCAGAAGGTGAGTGGGTGGTGAGTGGGTGGGTGGGTGAGTGAGTGAGTGGGTGGGTGAGTGAGTGAGTGTGTGGGTGAGTGGGTGAGTGAGTGGGTGAGTGGGTGTGTGGGTGGGTGAGTGGGTGTGTGGGTGAGTGTGTGAGTGGGTGAGTGAGTGAGTGGGTGGTTGAGTGAGTGGGTGTGTGGGTGTGTGGGTGGTTGAGTGAGTGAGTGGGTGGGTGAGTGGGTGTGTGAGTGGTTGAGTGAGTGAGTGTGTGGGTGTGTGGGTGAGTGGGTGAGTGAGTGGTTGAGTGAGTGAGTGAGTGTGTGGGTGGTTGAGTGAGTGGGTGAGTGAGTGGGTGGGTGGTTGAGTGAGTGAGTGGGTGGGTGGGTGAGTGGGTGGGTGGGTGAGTGGGTGAGTGGGTGGGTGGGTGGGTGAGTGGGTGGGTGGGTGGGTGAGTGGGTGGGTGGGTGGGTGAGTGGGTGGGTGGGTGGGTGAGTGGGTGGGTGGGTGAGTGGGTAGAGATCGCTGCACATGAAGGGCCTCTGTCCTGTCTCGCGCTGGGCACGCACGGGGCTAGGCTAGCCACTGCGTCTCAGAAGGTGAGTGGGTGGTGAGTGGGTGGGTGGGTGAGTGAGTGAGTGGGTGGGTGAGTGAGTGAGTGAGTGTGTGGGTGAGTGGGTGAGTGAGTGGGTGAGTAGGTGAGTGGGTGGGTGAGTGGGTGAGTGAGTGAGTGAGTGGGTGAGTGAGTGGGTGAGTGGGAGAGTGAGTGGTTGAGTGGGTGGGTGGGTGGGTGAGTGGGTGAGTGGGTGAGTGAGTGAGTGAGTGGGTGAGTGGGTGGTTGAGTGAGTGGGTGTGTGGGTTAGTGGGTGGGTGAGTGAGTGAGTGAGTGTGTGGGTGAGTGGGTGAGTGAGTGAGTGGGTGGGTGAGTGGGTGAGTGGGTGAGTGGGTGGGTGGTTGAGTGAGTGGGTGGGTGGTTGAGTGAGTGAGTGAGTGGGTGGGTGAGTGGGTGGGTGAGTGGGTGGGTGAGTGGGTGGGTGAGTGGGTAGAGATCACAGCACATGAACGGCCTCTGTCCTGTCTCGCGCTGGGCACGCACGGGGCTAGGCTAGCCACTGCGTCTCAGAAGGTGAGTGAGTGGGTGGTGAGTGAGTGAGTGGGTGAGTGAGTGAGTGGGTGGTTGAGTGAGTGAGTGGGTGTGTGGGTGAGTGAGTGAGTGGGTGAGTGAGTGAGTGAGTGGGTGTGTGGGTGAGTGAGTGGGTGAGTGAGTGAGTGAGTGTGTGGGTGAGTGGGTGAGTGAGTGGGTGAGTGAGTGAGTGAGTGTGTGGGTGAGTGGGTGAGTGAGTGGGTGAGTGGGTGAGTGAGTGGGTGAGTGGGTGAGTGAGTGAGTGAGTGGGTGGGTGAGTGGGTGGGTGAGTGGGTGAGTGGGTGAGTGGGTGGGTGAGTGGGTGGGTGAGTGGGTGAGTGGGTGGGTGAGTGGGTGGGTGAGTGGGTGGAGATCACAGCACATGAAGGGCCTCTGTCCTGTCTCGCGCTGGGCACGCACGGGGCTAGGCTAGCCACTGCGTCTCAGAAGGTGAGTGGGTGGGTGAGTGGGTGAGTGAGTGGTTGAGTGAGTGGGTGTGTGGGTTAGTGGGTGGGTGAGTGAGTGAGTGAGTGTGTGGGTGAGTGGGTGAGTGGGTGGGTGAGTGGGTGGGTGGGTGGGTGGGTGGGTGTGTGGGTGGGTGGGTGGGTGGTTGAGTGAGTGGGTGGGTGGTTGAGTGAGTGAGTGAGTGGGTGGTTGAGTGAGTGGGTGTGTGGGTGTGTGGGTGAGTGAGTGAGTGGGTGAGTGGGTGAGTGGGTGTGTGGGTGGGTGGGTGAGTGAGTGAGTGGGTGGGTGAGTGAGTGGGTGGGTGAGTGAGTGGGTGGGTGAGTGAGTGGGTGGGTGAGTGAGTGAGTGGGTGTGTGGGTGAGTGAGTGAGTGAGTGGGTGAGTGAGTGGGTGAGTGGGTGAGTGGGTGGGTGAGTGGGTAGAGATCACAGCACATGAAGGGCCTCTGTCCTGTCTCGCGCTGGGCACGCACGGGGCTAGGCTAGCCACTGCGTCTCAGAAGGTGAGTGGGTGGGTGAGTGGGTGAGTGGGTGGGTGAGTGGGTGGGTGGGTGAGTGGGTGAGTGGGTGTGTGGGTGAGTGAGTGAGTGGGTGAGTGGGTGAGTGAGTGAGTGAGTGTGTGGGTGGGTGGTTGAGTGAGTGGGTGAGTGGGTGAGTGAGTGGGTGAGTGAGTGGGTGAGTGAGTGGGTGGGTGAGTGGGGTGAGTGAGTGAGTGGGTGTGTGGGTGGGTGAGTGGGTGAGTGAGTGGGTGAGTGGGTGAGTGAGTGGGTGAGTGAGTGGGTGAGTGAGTGGGTGGGTGAGTGGGTGTGTGAGTGGGTGGGTGGGTGATTGGGTGGTTGAGTGAGTGAGTGGGTGGGTGAGTGAGTGGGTGAGTGAGTGGGTGAGTGGGTGGGTGAGTGGGTGGTTGAGTGAGTGGGTGAGTGGGTGGGTGGGTGAGTGAGTGAGTGGGTGGGTGAGTAGGTGAGTGGGTGAGTGGGTGGGTGGGTGAGTGGGTGGGTGAGTGGGTGGTTGAGTGGGTGGTTGAGTGGGTGGTTGAGTGGGTGGGTGAGTGGGTGGGTGAGTGGGTGGGTGAGTGGGTGGGTGAGTGGGTGGTTGAGTGGGTGGGTGAGTGGGTGGAGATCACAGCACATGAAGGGCCTCTGTCCTGTCTCGCGCTGGGCACGCACGGGGCTAGGCTAGCCACTGCGTCTCAGAAGGTGAGTGAGTGGGTGAGTGGGTGAGTGAGTGGGTGGGTGGGTGGGTGAGTGAGTGAGTGGGTGTGTGGGTGTGTGGGTGGGTGGGTGAGTGGGTGGGTGGGTGGGTGAGTGAGTGGGTGAGTGAGTGGGTGAGTGAGTGAGTGGGTGAGTGAGTGGGTGAGTGAGTGGGTGGGTGTGTGGGTGAGTGAGTGGGTGAGTGAGTGGGTGAGTGAGTGAGTGAGTGTGTGGGTGAGTGGGTGAGTGAGTGGGTGAGTGAGTGAGTGGGTGTGTGGGTGGGTGAGTGAGTGAGTGGGTGGGTGAGTGAGTGGGTGGGTGGTTGAGTGAGTGAGTGGGTGAGTGGGTGAGTGAGTGGGTGGGTGTGTGGGTGAGTGAGTGGGTGAGTGAGTGAGTGAGTGGGTGAGTGAGTGGGTGAGTGAGTGGGTGAGTGAGTGGGTGAGTGAGTGGGTGAGTGAGTGGGTGAGTGAGTGAGTGGGTGTGTGGGTGGGTGAGTGAGTGAGTGGGTGGGTGAGTGAGTGGGTGGGTGGTTGAGTGAGTGAGTGAGTGGGTGGGTGAGTGTGTGAGTGGGTGAGTGAGTGGGTGGGTGAGTGAGTGGGTGGGTGAGTGGGTGGGTGAGTGGGTGGGTGAGTGAGTGGGTGAGTGAGTGGGTGAGTGAGTGGGTGAGTGAGTGGGTGGGTGTGTGGGTGGGTGTGTGGGTGGGTGGGTGGGTGAGTGGGTGCGTGGGTGAGTAAGTGGGTGAGTGAGTAAGTGGGTGAGTGAGTAAGTGGGTGAGTGAGTGAGTGGGTGGGTGGGTGAGTGAGTGGGTGAGTGTGTGGGTGGGTGGTTGAGTGAGTGGGTGGGTGGGTGGGTGGGTGAGTGGGTGGGTGGGTGAGTGGGTGGGTGGGTGAGTGGGTGGGTGGGTGAGTGGGTGGGTGGGTGAGTGGGTGGGTGGGTGAGTGGGTGGGTGGGTGAGTGGGTGGGTGGGTGAGTGGGTGGGTGGGTGGGTGAGTGAGTGAGTGAGTGGGTGGGTGGGTGAGTGAGTGGGTGGATGTGTGGATGTGTGGGTGGGTGAGTGAGTGGGTGAGTGGGTGGGTGGGTGTGTGGGTGGGTGTGTGGGTGGGTGGGTGGGTGAGTGGGTGAGTGAGTGGGTGGTTGAGTGAGTGAGTGGGTGGGTGGGTGTGTGGGTGGGTGAGTGAGTGGGTGGGTGGGTGTGTGGGTGGGTGTGTGGGTGGGTGAGTGAGTGAGTGGGTGGGTGGGTGTGTGGGTGGGTGGGTGGGTGAGTGGGTGGGTGGTTGAGTGAGTGGGTGTGTGGGTGGGTGGGTGAGTGAGTGGGTGAGTGAGTGGGTGAGTGTGGGTGGGTGGGTGGGTGAGTGAGTGAGTGGGTGAGTGAGTGAGTGAGTGGGTGAGTGTGGGTGGGTGGGTGAGTGAGTGTGAGTGTGAGTGAGTGTGTGAGTGTGGGTGGCTGAGTGTGGGTGAGTGAGTGGGTGGGTGGGTGAGGTGGGTGGGTGGGTGAGGTGAGTGAGTGGTTGGGTGGCTGAGGTGGGTTGGGTGAGTGGGTGAGTGAGTGGGTGAGTGAGTGGGTGAGTGAGTGGGTGGGTGAGTGAGTGAGTGAGTGGGTGAGTGAGTGTGGGTGGGTGAGTGGGTGAGTGAGTGGGTGAGTGTGTGAGTGGGTGAGTGAGTGGGTGAGTGAGTGGCTGAGTGAGTGAGTGGGTGAGAGTGGGTGGGTGAGTGGGTGAGTGAGTGAGTGGGTGAGTGGGTGGGTGGGTGAGTGAGTGGGTGAGTGAGTGAGTGGGTGGTTGAGTGAGTGAGTGGGTGAGTGAGTGAGTGGGTGAGTGAGTGAGTGGGTGAGTGAGTGAGTGAGTGGGTGAGTGAGTGAGTGGGTGAGTGAGTGAGTGAGTGGGTGAGTGAGTGAGTGGGTGAGTGAGTGAGTGGGTGGGTGGTTGAGTGGGTGAGTGAGTGAGTGGGTGGGTGGTTGAGTGAGTGAGTGGGTGGGTGGGTGAGTGAGTGGGTGGGTGG
>NW_022639013.1:78639-123639 GCF_010993605.1 Petromyzon marinus | reverse complement strand
CTCTGTCTCGCTCTGTCTGTGTGTCTCTGTGTGTGTGTGTCTCTCTGTCTCTGTGTCTGTGTCTCTGTCTCTGTGTGTGTGTCTCTGTGTCTCTGTGTGTGTGTCTCTGTGTCTCTGTCTGTGTGTCTCTGTGTCTCTGTGTCTCTGTGTGTGTGTGTCTCTGTGTGTGTGTCTCTGTGTGTCTCTGTGTCTCTGTGTGTGTGTCTCTGTGTCTCTGTCTGTGTGTCTCTGTGTCTCTGTCTGTGTGTCTCGCTCTGTCTCTGTCTGTGTGTCTCTGTCTGTGTGTCTCTGTCTGTGTGTCTCTGTCTCGCTCTGTCTGTGTGTCTCTGTGTGTGTGTCTCTCTGTCTCTGTGTCTGTGTCTCTGTGTGTCTCTCTGTGTCTCTGTCTGTCTCTGTCTGTCTCTGTCTGTGTGCCTCGCTCTGTCTCTGTCTGTGTGTCTCTGTCTGTGTCTGTCTCTGTCTGTCTCTGTGTCTCTGTCTGTGTCTGTCTCTGTGCCTGTGTCTGTCTCTGTCTGTCTCTGTGTCTCTGTCTGTCTCTGTCTGTCTCTGTGTCTTTCTCTCCCCGTGTCTCTCTCTCTGTCTTTGTTTCTGTGTCTCTCTGTGTGTCTATGTGTCTCTGTGACTGTCTCTGTCTCACTGTCTCTGTGTGTTTCTGTGTCTCACTGTGTCTCTCTGTGTCTCTCTGTGTTTGTGTCTCTGTGCGTGTGTCTGTGTCTCACTGTCTCTGTGTCTCACTGTCTCTGTCTCACTCTGTCTCTGTGTATCTCTCTGTGTGTCTCTCTGTGTCTCTGTGTCTCTGTCTGTCTGTGTCTCTGTCTGTGTCTCTGTGTCTCTGTCTGTGTCTCTGTCTGTCTCTGTCTGTGTCTCTGTCTGTGTGTCTCTGTCTGTGCCTCTCTGTTTGTGTCTCTGTGTCTCTGTGTGTCTCTGTGTGTGTCTCTCTGTCTCTCTGTGTGTCTCTATGTGTGTGTCTCTGTGTCTCACTGTCTCTGTGTCTCACTGTCTCTGTGTCTCTCTGTGTCTCTCTGTGTGTCTCTGTGTCTCTGTCTCTATCTGTGTCTCTGTGTGTCTCTGTGTGTCTCTGTGTGTGTCTCTCTGTCTCTCTGTGTGTCTCTATGTCTCTGTATGTCTCTGTCTCTGTGTGTCTCTCTGTATCTCTGTGCCTCTCTGTCTATGTATCTGTGTCTCTGTGTGTCTCTCTGTGTGTCTCTCTGTGTCTCTGTGTGTCTCTCTGTGTCTCTGTGTGTCTCTATGTGTGTCTCTCTGTGTCTGTGTTCTCTGTGTGTGTCTCTCTGTGTGTCTCTGTGTATGTCTCTGTCTCTATGTGTGTCTCTGTGTGTCTCTATTTGTGTCTCTGTGTGTGTCTCTGTGTGTGTCTCTGTGTGTCTCTCTGTGTCTCTGTGTGTCTGTCTGTGTCTCTGTGTGTCTCTATCTGTGTCTCTATGTGTGTCTCTGTGTGTCTCTGTGTGTGTCTCTGTGTGTCTCTATGTATGTCTCTGTCTCTATGTGTGTCTCTGTGTGTGCCTCTGTGTGTCTCTATGTATGTCTCTGTCTCTATGTGTGTCTCTATGTATGTCTCTGTCTCTATGTGTGTCTCTGTGTGTGTCTCTGTGTGCCTCTCTGTCTGTGTCTCTGTCTCTGTGTGTCTCTGTGTGTGTCTCTCTGTGTCTCTATGTGTGTTTCTGTGTGTCTCTATTTGTGTCTCTCTGTGTCTCTGTGTCTCTGTGTGTCTCTGTGTGTGTCTCTGTGTCTCTCTGTGTGTCTCTGTGTATGTCTCTGTCTCTATGTGTGTCTCTGTGTGTCTCTGTGTGTCTCTGTATGTGTGTCTCACTGTCTCTGTGTCTCTCTGTGTCTCTCTGTGTGTCTCTCTGTGTCTCTCTGTGTCTCTCTGTGTCTCACTGTCTCTGTGTGTGTCTCTGTGTGTCTCTCTGTGCCTCTGTGTGTGTCTCTGTGTGTCTCTGTATGTCTCTGTATGTGTGTCTCACTGTCTCTCTGTGTCTCTGTGCCTCTCTGTGTGTCTCTGTGTGTCTCTGTGTGTCTCTATGTGTGTCTCACTGTCTCTGTGTCTCTGTGTGTCTCTGTGTCTCTGTCTCTCTGTGTGTCTCTGTGTGTCTCTGTGTGTGTCTCTATGTGTGTCTCACTGTCTCTGTGTCTCTGTGTGTCTCTGTGTCTCTGTCTCCCTGTGTGTCTCTAGCCTGGCATCCGCGAGTTTTCTCCCCAAGTACTTCAGCTCCAAGTGGAGCTTCTCACGCTTCCAAATCCCCACCGCATCACACTGCCTCTGTGCCTTCGGCAGTGAACAGAACTCCGTCATCGGTGAGTACCACGACCCACCCACCTACTCACTCACCTACCCACACACTCACCCACCCACACACTCACCCACCCACCTACACACTCACCTACCCACACACTCACCCACCCACACACTCACCTACCCACACACTCACCTACACACACACACACTCACCCACCCACACACTCACCCACCCACTCACCCACCCACCCACACACTCACCCACCCACACACTCACCCACCCACTCACTCGCCTACCCACACACTCACCCACCCACCTACTCACTCGCCTACCCACACACTCACCTACCCACACACTCACCCACCCACCCACACACTCACCCACCCACACACTCACCCACTCACCCACCCACACACTCACCCACCCACCCACACACTCACCCACCCACTCACCCACTCACCCACCCACCTACACACTCACTCACCTACACACTCACCCACCTACTCACTCACCTACCCACACACTCACCTACCCACACACTCACCCACCCACACACTCACCCACCCACCCACTCACCCACTCCCCCACCCACCTACACACTCACTCACCTACACACTCACCCACCTACTCACTCACCTACCCACACACTCACCTACCCACACACTCACCCACCTACCTACTCACTCACCCACCCACCCACACACTCACCCACCCACCTACTCACTCACCTACCCACCCACACACTCACCCACCTACCCACACACTCACCTACCCACACACTCACCCACCCACCCACACACTCACCCACCCACCCACACACTCACCTACCCACACACTCACCCACCCACCCACACACTCACCCACCCACCTACACACTCACCTACCTACACACTCACCTACCCACACACTCACCCACCCACCTACTCACTCGCCTACCCACACACTCACCCACCCACACACTCACCTACCCACACACTCACCCACCTACACACTCACCTACCCACACACTCACCCACCCACCCACACACTCACCCACCTACACACACACTCACCCACCCACACACTCACCCAACTACACACACATTCACCCACCTACTCACTCACCTACCCACACACTCACCTACCCACACACTCACCCACGCACACACTCACCCACCTACACACACACTCACCCACCCACACACTCACCCACCTACACACACACTCACCCACCTACACACACACTCACCCACCCACACACTCACCCACCCACACACTCACCCACCCACCTACTCACTCACCTACCCACACACTCACCTACCCACACACTCACCCACCCACCCACACACTCACCCACCCACCTACACACTCACCTACCTACACACTCACACACTCACTCACCTACCCACACACTCACCTACACACTCAACCACCCACCTACACACTCACCTACCCACCTACACACTCACTCACCCACCTACTCACTCACGAACCCACCTACACACTCACCCACCCACCTACACACTCACCTACCCACACACTCACCTACCCACTCACTCACCCACCCACACACTCACCCACCTACACACTCACCCACCTACACACACACTCACCCAACTACACACACACTCACCCAACTACACACTCACCCACCCACCCACACACTCACCCACCCACCTACTCACTCACCTACCCACACACTCACCTACCCACACACTCACCTACACACTCACCCACCTACACACACACTCACCCACCTACACACACACTCACCCACCTACTCACTCACTCACTCACCTACCCACACACTCACCCACCCACCCACACACTCACCTACCCACACACTCACCTACCTACACACTCACCTACCCACCTACACACTCACCTACCTACACACTCACTCACCTACCCACACACTCACCTACCCACCTACACTCACCCACCTACTCACCTACCCACTCACTCACTCACCCACCTACTCGCCCACCTACTCACTCACTCACCTACACACTCACCCACCTACTCACTCACCCACCTACTCACCTACCCACCTACTCACCCACCTACACTCACCCACCTACACTCACCCACCTACTCACTCACCTACCCACTCACTCACCTACTCACTCACCTACCCACCTACACTCACCCACCTACTCACTCACCTACCCACTCACTCAGCCACTCACCCGCCCACTCACCTGCCCACTCACCCGCCCACTCACCCACCCACCCACCCACTCACTCACCCACCCACTCACCCACTCACTCACTCACTCACCCACCCACCCACTCACACACCCGCTCACTCACTCACCCACTCACCCACCCGCTCACCCACCCACTCACCCACTCACCCACTCACTCACCCACCCACCCACTCACCCACTCACCCACCCGCTCACCCACCCACCCACTCACCCACTCACTCACCCACCCACTCACCCACTCACTCACCCACTCACTCGCTCACCCACTCACTCACCCACTCACTCACTCACCCACTCACCCACCCACTCACCCACTCACTCACCCACTCACCCACCCACTCACCCACCCACTCACCCACCCACTCACTCACCCACTCACCCACCAACCCACTCACTCACTCACCCACTCACTCACCCACTCACTCACTCACCCACCCATCCACCCACTCACCCACTCACCCACCCACCCACCCACTCACTCACCCACTCACTCACCCACTCACTCACCCACCCACTCACTCACCCACCTACTCACCCACCCACTCACTCACCCACTCACTCACCCACTCACTCACTCACCCACTCACCTACCCACCCACCCACTCACTCACCCACTCACTCACCCACCCACTCACTCACCCACCTACTCACCCACCTACTCACCCACCCACTCACCCACTCACTCACCCACTCACTCACCCACTCACTCACCCACTCACTCACCCACTCACCCACTCACTCACCCACTCACTCACTCACCCACTCACCCACTCACTCACTCACCCACTCACTCACCCACTCACCCACTCACTCACCCTCTCAATCACCCACTCACTCATCCACTCACTCACTCACTCACCCACTCACTCACCCACTCACTCACCCACTCACCCACTCACTCACTCACCCACTCACTCACCCACCCTCCCACTCACTCACCCTCTCAATCACCCACTCACTCACTCACCCACTCACTCACTCACTCACCCACCCACCCACCCACTCACCCACCCACTCACCCGCCCACTCACTCACCCACCCGCTCACTCACTCACCCACCCGCTCACTCACTCACCCACTCACCCACCCACTCACCCACTCACTCACCCACTCACTCACCCACTCACTCACCCACCCACTCACTCACCCACTCACTCACCCACTCACTCACTCACCCACCCACTCACTCACTCACCCACCCACCCACTCACCCACTCACCCACCCACCCACTCACCCACCCACTCACCCACCCACTCCAACCCGTAGTGTCTCTCCCCCTGTGTAGCTATCTGTGCTGATGGCACCTACTACAAGTTCCAGTTCAACCACAAGGGGGAGTGCAGCCGAGACGTCTACGCCCAGTTCCTCGAGATGACCGACGACAAAATATAGCCCCGTTGCCCGGGCCTCGCAAGGCCTCTCATACCCCTCCTAGGCCTAGCCAGGCCGTCCTAGGCCTCGCCAGACTTTCCTAGGCCTCGCCAGGCTTTCCTAGGCCTCGCCAGGCCTTCGTAGGCCTCACCAACTTATCCTAAGCCTTGCCAGACCTTCATAGGCCTAGCCAGGCCGTCCTAGGCCTCGCCAGGCTTTTCTAGGCCTCGCCAGGCCTTCGTAGGCCTCACCAACTTATCCTAAGCCTTGCCAGACCTTCGTAGGCCTAGCCAGGCTGTCCTAGGCCTCGCCCGGCTTTCCTAGGCCTCTCAAGGCCTTCGTAGGCCTCACCAACTTAACCTAAGCCTTGCCAGACCTTCGTAGGCCTAGCCAGGCCATCCTAGGCCTCGCCCAGCTTTCCTAGGCCTCTCAGGGCCTTCGTAGGCCTCACCAACTTATCCAAAGCCTTGCCAGACCTTCGTAGGCCTAGCCAGGCCGTCCTAGGCCTCGCCCGGCTTTCCTTGGCCTCGCCCGGCTTTCCTAGGCCTCGCCAGCCCTTCCTAGGCCTTACCAGCCCGTCCTAGGCCTTACCAGCCCGTCCTAGGCCTCGCCAGCCCTTCCTAGGCCTAACCAGCCCGTCCTAGGCCTTACCAGCCCGTCCTAGGCCTCACCAGCTCTTCCTAGGCCTAACCAGCCCGTCCTAGGCCTTACCAGCCCGTCCTAGGCCTCACCGGCCCTTCCTAGGGCTTTGCCAGGACCTCGCCAAACCTACAAAAAGGGCCACTTCAGATTGCTCTTAAGTTGTTTTGCCCTTGACCTGCATAGGCCTAGGAAATGCCTGGCCAGGCTTCGCTAGGCCTCTGTGGCCTCTCCCGTAGACCTCTCCCTAGGCCTGTCCAGGCCTCCGCAGGGGGCCCCTCTGATTGCTCTTAAATTGTTTCGTGACCTAGGCGTGCGTAGGCCTCGCCCATGGCTTGCCTAGGCCTACCCCAGGCCCCTCTGATTTCTCCAAAGACTCCGCCGTAGGTCGCGCCAGGCCTCCCAAGGGGCCCCTCTGATTGCTGTTAAATTGTTTTGTGACCTAGGCCTATATAGGCCTAGCCAGGCCTCCTAAGTGGGGCCCTCCCTCTGATTGGCTCTTAAAAGTGTTTTGCTGTGTCCTAGGAAGGCGGCCTGCCCCGGCTTTACCGAGGCCTCGATTAGGCCTCACTTAGGCCTTCCTAGGCCTGGTCAGGCTTTAGGCCTTCCTAGGCCTGGCCAGGCTTCACTTAGGCCTTCCTAGGCCTGGCCAGGCTTCACTTCGGCCTTCCTAGGCCTGGCCAGGTCTTGCTTAGGCCTTCCTAGGCCTGGCCAGGCTTCTTTTAGGCCTTCCTAGGCCTGGCCAGGTCTTGTTTAGGCCTTCCTATGCCTGGCCAGGCTTCACTTAGGCCTTCCTAGGCCTGGCCAGGTCTTGTTTAGGCCTTCCTAGGCCTGGCCAGGTCTTGTTTAGGCCTTCCTAGGCCTGGCCAGGCTTCACTTAGGCCTTCCTAGACCTGACCAGGTCTTGTTTAGGCCTTCCTAGGCCTGGCCAGGTCTTGTTTAGGCCTCCCTAGGCCTGGCCAGGCTTCACTTAGGCCTTCCTAGGCCTGGCCAGGTCTTGTTTAGGCCTTCCTAGGCCTGGCCAGGTCTTGCTTAGGCTTTCCTAGGCCTGGACAGGCTTCACTTAGGCCTTCCTAGGCCTGGCCAGGCTTCACTTAGGCCTTCCTAGGCCTGGCCAGGTCTTGTTTAGGCCTTCCTAGGCCTGGCCAGGTCTTGTTTAGGCCTCCCTAGGCCTGGCCAGGTCTTGTTTAGGCCTTCCTAGGCCTGGCCAGGTCTTGTTTAGGCCTTCCTAGGCCTGGCCAGGCTTCACTCAGGCCTTCTTAGGCCTGGCCAGGCTTCACTTAGGCCATCCTAGGCCTGGCCAGGTCTTGTTTAGGCCTTCCTAGGCCTGGCCTTGTTTAGGCCTTCCTCGGCCTGGCCAGGCTTCGCTTAGGGCTTCCTAGGCCTGGCCAAGTCTTGTTTAGGCCTTCCTAGGCCTGGCCAGGCTTCACTTAGGCCATCCTAGGCCTGGCCAGGTCTTGTTTAGGCCTTCCTAGGCCTGGCCAGGTCTTGTTTAGGCCTTCCTAGGCCTGGCCAGGCTTCACTTAGGCCTTCCTAGGCCTGGCCAGGCTTCACTTAGGCCTTCCTAGGCCTGGCCAGGTCTTGTTTAGGCCTCCCTAGGCCTGGCCAGGCTTCACTTAGGCTATCCTAGGCCTGGCCAGGCTTCACTTAGGCCATCCTAGGCCTGGCCAGGTCTTGTTTAGGCCTTCCTAGGCCTGGCCAGGTCTTGTTTAGGCCTTCCTAGGCCTGGCCAGGCTTCACTTAGGCCTTCCTAGGCCTGGCCAGGTCTTGTTTAGGCCTTCCTAGGCCTGGCCAGGCTTCACTTAGGCCATCCTAGGCCTGGCCAGGTCTTGTTTAGGCCTTCCTAGGCCTGGCCTTGTTTAGGCCTTCCTCGGCCTGGCCAGGCTTCACTTAGGCCTTCCTAGGCCTGGCCAGGCTTCACTTAGGCCTTCCTAGGCCTGGCCAGGTCTTGTTTAGGCCTCCCTAGGCCTGGCCAGGCTTCACTTAGGCTATCCTAGGCCTGGCCAGGCTTCACTTAGGCCATCCTAGGCCTGGCCAGGTCTTGTTTAGGCCTTCCTAGGCCTGGCCAGGTCTTGTTTAGGCCTTCCTAGGCCTGGCCAGGCTTCACTTAGGCCTTCCTAGGCCTGGCCAGGTCTTGTTTAGGCCTTCCTAGGCCTGGCCAGGCTTCACTTAGGCCATCCTAGGCCTGGCCAGGTCTTGTTTAGGCCTTCCTAGGCCTGGCCTTGTTTAGGCCTTCCTCGGCCTGGCCAGGCTTCGCTTAGGGCTTCCTAGGCCTGGCCAAGTCTTGTTTAGGCCTTCCTAGGCCTGGCCAGGCTTCACTTAGGCCATCCTAGGCCTGGCCAGGTCTTGTTTAGGCCTTCCTAGGCCTGGCCAGGCTTCGGCTTTGACCTGTCTATTCATCCGCCTGTCCGTACTATTGATCTATTGATCGGTATTTGATCAGTGTATTGATCTATTTGTCTATTAATCTCCCTATTCGTCTGTCCATTGATCTGTTTGTCTATTGCTCGACTGTCAATTAATCTATTGATCTATTTGTCTATTCTGTCTGTTTGTCCGTCTGTCGATCGGGGGGAAGGGGGGGGGGGGAAGTTGCTTGCAACTGAGGGTTGCAATCAACCGAGGTTGCAAGCAAATGCCGAGGTTGCAAGCAAATGAAATTGCAGGCAACTGAGGTTGCAAGCAAATAAGGTTGCTTGCAACTGCAATTGCTGTGCTGACGAGGAAACATCGGGGACAGTCAGCCACGCTGAGAGTTTCACTGCGGGTCGTAATAAAGCGTTTGGCATACACGTGGGGTGGGTGGGTGGGTGAGTGAGTGGGTGAGTGAGTGAGTGGGTGGGTGAGTGGGTGGGTGAGTGATTGAGTGGGTGGGTGGGTTAGTGGGTGGATGAGTGGGTTAGTGGGTGGGTGAGTGGGTTAGTGGGTGGGTGAGTGGGTGGGTAAGTGGGTGGGTGGGTGAGTTGAGTGGGTGGGTGAGTGGGTGGGTAAGTGGGTGGGTGGGTGAGTGTATGGGTGAGTGGGTGAGTGTATGGTGAGTGTATGGGTGAGTGGGTGGGTGAGTGGGTTGGTGGGTGAGTGGGTGGGTGGGTGAGTGAGTGGGTGGGTGAGTGAGTGGGTTAGTGGGTGAGTGAGTGGGTGGGTGAGTGAGTGGGTGGGTGAGTGAGTGGGTTAGTGGGTGAGTGAGTGGGTGGGTGAGTGAGTGGGTGGGTGAGTGAGTGGGTTAGTGGGTGAGTGAGTGGGTGGGTGAGTGTAGTGGTTAGCGCTACGCAGCGCTAAGAACCCGGTCGAGCTGAGTTCGATTCCCGCTCACGGCCAACACCACCAGTCACAGTTATCTGAACCGGTCCTGGGCCTCCCCTAGGTCTACTCAGCCTCAAATGAGTACCTGGCGTAGCGGTGGTGGTGCAGTGACCATCGCTAGCACTGGAGGAGAGACGAAGGTGGCCGGGCGTGGTCCTGGCCACCCACACCGGCCTTCAAAGGTGCCGCTACTCGCTAAGAGCACTTGCCCCTACAGCCCTGCTAGAGGCTACCTGGGGGAGCTTTGTGTGGTGTGTGTGGTGTGTGTAGTACATAGACACTGCTGCTGCTACTCGCTACTAACAGCACTTGCCCCTACAGCCCTGCTAGAGGCTACCTGGGGGAGCTTTGTCTGTGTGTGTGGTGTGTGTAGTACATAGACACTGCTGCTGCTACTCGCTAGCTAACAGCACTTGCCCCTACAGCCCTGCTAGAGGCTACCTGGGGGAGCATTGTCTTTATTTGGTGTGTGACACAACCACAAAACAACACGAGTGGAATAAAATGAATTTATGTCAACAACCAACAACAACCACCACCACCACCCACCAACCAACCCATCCACCTACTCACCCACCCACTCACCCACCTCCCCACCAACCTATTCACCCACCTCACCCATCCACCCACTCACTCACCCATTCACCCACCTACTCACCCACCCACTCACCCACCTACTCACCCATCCACCTACTCACCCATCCACCCACTCACCAACCTACTCACCCATCCACCCACTCACCCACCTACTCACCCACCTACTCACCCATCCACCTACTCACCCATCCACCCACTCACCAACCTACTCACCCATCCACCCACTCACCCACCTACTCACCCATCCACCCACCCACCAACCTACTCACTCACCCACCCACCTCCTCACCCACTCACTCACCCACCAACCTACTCATCCACCCACCTCCCCATCCACCTACTCACCCACCTCTCCACCCACCCACTCACCCCACCCACTCACCCACCTCCCCACCCACACACCCATCACCCACCTCCCCACCCACCCACACACCCCGTTATCTGCGTGCCTCCTTGGATCGTGACTTAAGCCGTGCAAGCTGTCTCTCCAGGTGCTGAGAGTCTGCTGTTGACTCGCACAGCTGGGAGAGAGGGGGGGGTAGAGTGGGGGAGAGAGAGTTACCCACACACCCACCCACACATTCACCCACCCACCCACTCATCCACTCACCCACTCAATCATCCACTCACTCACCCACCCACACATTCATTCACCCACCCACACATTCACTCACCCACTTACCCACACATTCACTCACCCACCCACTCAATCATCCACTCACTCACCCACCCACACATTCATTCACCCACTTACCCACACATTCACCCACCCACACATTCACTCACCCACCCACACATTCACTCACCCACTCACCCACCCACTCACCCACCCACCCACACATTCACCCACTCACCCACACATTCACCCACTCACCCACCCACACATTCACTCACCCACTCACCCACCCACTCACCCACCCACCCACACATTCACTCACCCATTCACCCACCCACACATTCACCCACCCACACATTCACTCATCCACTCACTCATCCATTCACTCAATCACCCACTCAATCACCCACTCACCCACACACCCACCCACCCACTCACCCACACACCCACCCACCCACTCACCCACTCACCCACCCACCCACTCACCCACTCACCCACCCACCCACCCACTCACCCACCCACCCACTCACCCACCCACCCACTCACCATGTCCATCAGCAGGGTGAGCTTCAACTTGAGGAGGAAGTTCTCCTCCTCCAGGCTGTGGTTACGTTGCTCCAGCCGCTTTAACGCAGCGCCACCACCAGCAGCAGCACCACCACCACCCACAGACTCTACGGGGGAGGAGGGGTGGTGAGCAGGAGACTCAGTCGCTCACCCACCCGCTCACCAACTCACCCACCCGCTCACCAACTCACCCACTCACCAACTCACCCACTCACCCTCACACCCACTCACCCACTACACTGACCCACTCACCCACACGCTCACACTGACTCACCCACTCACCCACACAGACTGACTCACCCACATGCTCACTCACTCACCCACTCACCCGCACACTGACTCACTCACTCACGCTCACACTGACTCACCCACTAACCCACACAGACTGACTCACCCATACTGACTCACCCACTCACCCACACTGACTCACCCACACTGACTCACCCACTCACCCACACAGACTCACTCACCCACACGCTTACTCACTCGCACACTGACTCACTCACCCTCACACTGACTCACCCACTCACGCTCACACTGACTCACCCACTACACTGACCCACTCACCCACTCGCTCACTCCCACACTGACTCACTCACCCTCATGCTCACACTGACTCACCCACATGCTTACCCACACTGACTCACACTGACCCACACACTGACTCACTCACCCACACGCTCACTCGCACACTGACTCACTCACGCTCACTCACACTGACTCACCCACTACACTGACCCACTCACCCACTCGCTCACTCCCACACTGACTCACTCACCCTCACGCTCACACTGACTCACCCACACAGACTGACTCACCCACATGCTCACCCACTCACCCACACTGACTCACCCACACGCTCACTCACACTGACTCACCCACTCACCCACACGCTCACTCACTCGCACACTGACTCACCCACTCATGCTCACTCGCACACTGACTCACCCACTCACCCACACACTCACTCACCCACTCACCCACACGCTCACTCACACACTGACTCGCCCACTCACCCACACTGACTCACCCACACTGACTCACCCACACTGACTCACCCACTAACCCACACAGACTCACTCACCCACACGCTCACTCACTCGCACACTGACTCACCCACTCACCCACACACTCACCCACTCACCCACACAGACTCACTCACCGACACACTCACCCACACAGACTGACTCACCCACTCACCCACACGGACTCACTCACCCACACAGACTGGCTCACCCACACACTCACTCACCCACTCACCCACCCACCCACCCACTCACTCACTCACCCACTCACTCACACTGACTCACCCACTCACCCACACAGACTCACTCACCCAACACACTGACTCACTCACCCACACAGACTCACTCACTCACACAGACTGACTCACCCACACAGACTCGCTCACCTGCTCGAACACCCTCGCACACTGACTCATCCACTCACCCGCACGCTCACACTGACTCATCCACTCACCCACACTGACTCACCCACACGCTCACTCGCACACTGACTCACCCACTCACTCACGCTCACTCACACTGACTCACCCACACACTGACTCACTCACCCCTACGCTCACTCACCCACACGCTCACTCACACACTGACTCGCCCACTCACCCACACACTCACCCACACTGACTCACCCACACAGACTGACTCACCCACACACTCACACTGACTCACCCACACACTCACACTGACTCACCCACTCACTCACGCTCACTCACACTAACTCACCCACACACTGACTCACTCACCCACACTGACTCACTCACCCACACAGACTCACTCACCCACACGCTCACTCACACACTGACTCGCCCACTCACCCACACTGACTCACCCACACAGACCCACTCACTCGCACACTCACTCACGCTCACTCACACTGACTCACCCACACAGACTGACTCACCCACACGCTCACCCACACACTCACACTGACTCACCCACTCGCACACTCACTCACGCTCACTCACACTGACTCACTCACGCTCACTCACACTGACTCACCCACACAGACTGACTCACCCACACGCTCACCCACACACTCACACTGACTCACCCACTCGCACACTCACTCACGCTCACTCACACTGACTCACCCACTCACTGACACTGACTCACTCACCCACACAGACCCACTCACTCGCACACTGACTCACCCACACAGACTGACTCACCCACACAGACTGACTCACCCACAGACTCGCTCACCCACACGCTCACTCGCTCGCACACACTCACACTGACTCACCCACACACTCACACTGACTCACCCACACGCTCACTCGCTCGCACACTCACACACTGACTCATTCACTCACCCACACGCTCACTCACTGACTCACCCACACGCTCACTCACGCTCACACTGACTCACCCACTCACCCACCCACCCACACACTCACTCACTCGCACACTGACTCACTCACGCTCACTCACACTGACTCACCCACACAGACTGACTCACCCACTCACTCGTCCACTGACTCACCCACACGCTCACTCATGCTCACACGCTCACTCGTCCACTGACTCACCCACTCACCCACACTGACTCGCCCACACACACTCACTCACACAGACTCACTCACCCACTCACTCACCCACACCCTCACCCACACAGACTCACTCGCTCACTGACTCACCCACTCGCTCACTCACTCACTGACTCACTCGCTCACTCACTCACTGACTCACCCACACTGACTGACTCATCCACACGCTCACTCACTCACCCACACTCACCTACACGCTCACACACACAGACTCACTCACTGACTCACCCACTCGCTCACTCACTCACTGACTCACTCACTCACACTCACCCAAGAGCTCTCACCCACCCACACAGGAGAAGGGGGTGGCTGTGGTTGTTGTGGTGGTTGTGATTGTGGTGGTTGTGATTGTGGTGGTTGTGATTGTGGTGGTTGTGGTGGTGGTGGTGGTAATGGTGGTGGTAATGGTGGTGGTAATGGTGGTGGTAATGGTGGTGGTAGTGGTGGTGGTGGTGGTGGTGGTAGTGGTGGTGGTAGTGGTGGTGGTAGTGGTGGTGGTAGTGGTGGTGGTAGTGGTGGTGGTAGTGGTGGTGGTAGTGGTGGTGGTAGTGGTGGTGGTGGTTGTGGTGGTGGTTGTGGTGGTGGTGGTGGTGGTGGTGGTGGTGGTTGTGGTGGTGGTTGTGGTGGTGGTGGTTGTGGTGGTGGTGGTTGTGGTGGTGGTGGTTGTGGTGGTTGTGGTGGTTGTGGTGGTTGTGGTGGTGGTGGTGGTGGTGGTGGTGGTGGTTGTGGTGGTTGTGGTGGTTGTGGTGGTTGTGGTGGTTGTGGTGGTGGTGGTTGTGGTGGTGGTGGTTGTGGTGGTGGTGGTTGTGGTTGTGGTGGTTGTGGTGGTGGTGATGGTGGTGTTGTTGTTGCCATGGTTACCGGCTGCCCACTCCCCGTCGTCAAGGAAGACGAGCTTCTGGTTGCCGATGGTAACGGACGGCGCTCCGTAGTCAAGGCCCAGCTCCACCGCTCGCGTGCTGTAGTCCAGCTGGTGAGTGGTGAGGGGTGAGAGTGGTGAGTGTGGTGAGTGGTGAGGGGTGAGAGTGGTGAGTGTGGTGAGTGTGGTGAGTGTGGTGAGGGGTGAGGGGTGAGAGTGGTGAGTGTGGTGAGTGTGGTGAGTGTGGTGAGTGTGGTGAGTGGTGAGTGGTGAGTGTGGTGAGTGTGGTGAGGGGTGAGTGGTGAGTGTGGTGAGTGTGGTGAGTGTGGTGAGGGGTGAGTGGTGAGGGGTGAGAGTGGTGAGTGTGGTGAGTGTGGTGAGTGTGGTGAGTGTGGTGAGTGTGGTGAGTGTGGTGAGTGTGGTGAGGGGTGAGGGGTGAGAGTGGTGAGTGTGGTGAGTGTGGTGAGTGTGGTGAGTGTGGTGAGTGGTGTGTGGTGAGTGTGGTGAGGGGTGAGTGGTGAGTGTGGTGAGTGTGGTGAGTGTGGTGAGTGTGGTGAGTGGTGAGTGGTGAGAGTGGTGAGTGTGGTGAGTGTGGTGAGGGGTGAGTGGTGAGTGTGGTGAGTGTGGTGAGTGGTGAGTGGTGAGTGGTGAGTGGTGAGTGTGGTGAGTGTGGTGAGTGTGGTGAGTGTGGTGAGTGTGGTGAGTGTGGTGAGTGTGGTGAGTGTGGTGAGTGTGGTGAGTGTGGTGAGTGTGGTGAGTGTGGTGAGTGTGGTGAGTGTGGTGAGTGTGGTGAGTGTGGTGAGGGGTGAGAGTGGTGAGTGTGGTGAGTGTGGTGAGAGTGGTGAGAGTGGTGAGTGTGGTGAGTGTGGTGAGTGTGGTGAGTGTGGTGAGAGTGGTGAGTGTGGTGAGAGTGGTGAGAGTGGTGAGTGTGGTGAGTGTGGTGAGGGGTGAGAGTGGTGAGTGTGGTGAGTGTGGTGAGAGTGGTGAGAGTGGTGAGAGTGGTGAGTGTGGTGAGTGTGGTGAGAGTGGTGAGTGTGGTGAGTGTGGTGAGTGTGGTGAGTGTGGTGAGGGGTGAGTGGTGAGTGTGGTGAGAGTGGTGAGTGTGGTGAGTGTGGTGAGTGTGGTGAGGGGTGAGTGGTGAGGGGTGAGCGTGGTGAGTGTGGTGAGGGGTGAGTGGTGAGGGGTGAGGGGTGAGTGGTGAGGGGTGAGGGGTGAGGGGTGAGTGGTGAGTGGTGAGCGTGGTGTAGTCCAGCTGGTGAGGGGTGAGTGGTGAGGGGTGAGTGTGGTGAGTGTGGTGAGTGGTGAGGGGTGAGCGTGGTGAGTGGTGAGGGGTGAGTGTGGTGAGTGGTGAGGGGTGAGTGTGGTGAGTGGTGAGGGGTGAGTGTGGTGAGTGGTGAGGGGTGAGTGTGGTGTAGTCCAGCTGGTGAGGGGTGAGTGGTGAGGGGTGAGTGTGGTGAGTGTGGTGAGTGGTGAGGGGTGAGCGTGGTGAGTGGTGAGGGGTGAGCGTGGTGAGTGGTGAGGGGTGAGTGTGGTGAGTGGTGAGGGGTGAGTGTGGTGTAGTCCAGCTGGTGAGGGGTGAGTGGTGAGGGGTGAGTGTGGTGAGTGTGGTGAGTGGTGAGGGGTGAGCGTGGTGAGTGGTGAGGGGTGAGTGTGGTGAGTGGTGAGGGGTGAGTGTGGTGAGTGGTGAGGGGTGAGTGTGGTGTAGTCCAGCTGGTGAGGGGTGAGTGGTGAGGGGTGAGTGTGGTGAGTGGTGAGGGGTGAGTGTGGTGTAGTCCAGCTGGTGAGTGGTGAGTGTGGTGAGGGGTGAGCGTGGTGAGGGGTGAGTGGTGAGCGTGGTGAGGGGTGAGCGTGGTGAGGGGTGAGTGGTGAGCGTGGTGAGGGGTGAGTGTGGTGGTGGTGAGTGTGGTGAGCGTGGTGAGGGGTGAGCGTGGTGAGGGGTGAGTGGTGAGCATGCTGTAGTCCAGCTGGTGAGCGTGGTGAGTGGTGAGGGGTGAGCGTGGTGAGTGGTGAGCGTGGTGAGTGGTGTGGTGGTGATTGTGGTGAGGGGTGAGTGGTGAGCGTGCTGTAGTCCAGCTGGTGAGTGGTGAGTGTGGTGGTGGTGAGTGGTGAGCGTGATGGTAAGGGTGGTGAGTGGTGGTGAGTGTAGTGGTGGTGGTGGTGAGTGTAGTGGTGAGCGTGGTGGTGAGTGTGGTGAGTGTGGTGGTGGTGGTAAGGGTGGTGAGCGTGGTAGTGGTGAGCGTGGTGAGTGGTGAGCGTGGTGATAAGGGTGGTGAGTGGTGGTGGTGAGTGTAGTGGTTGAGCGTGGTGGTGGTGAGTGTGGTGAGTGGTGGTGAGCAGTGGTGAGCGTGGCGGTGAGCGTGGTGGTGAGTGAAGTAGTGAGCGTAGAAGTGGTGAGTGGTGGTGAGTGTGGTGGTGGTGAGTGTGGTGGTGGTGAGTGTGGTGGTGGTAAGTGTGGTGAGTGTGGGGGTGAGTTTGGTGGTGAGTGGTAAGGGTGGTGAGCGTGGCGGTGGTGAGTGTGGTGATGGAGGTGGTGAGCGTGGTGGTGGTGGTGAGCGTGGTGGTGGTGAGCATGGTGGTGGTGAGCGTGGTGGTGGAGGTGGTGAGCGTGGTGGTGGAGGTGGTGAGCGTGGTGGTGGTGAGCGTGGTGATGGAGGTGGTGAGCGTGGTGGTGGTGGTGGTGAGCGTTGTGGTGGTGATGGTGAGCGTGGTGGTGGTGGTGAGCGTGGTGGTGGTGAGCGTGGTGGTGGTGGTGGTGAGCGTGGTGGTGGAGGTGGTGAGCGTGGTGGTGGTGGTGAGCGTTGTGGTGGTGATGGTGAGCGTGGTGGCGGTGGTGGTGAGCGTGGTGGTGAGCGTGGTGGTGGTGGTGAGCGTGGTGGTGGTGGTGGTGGTGAGCGTGGTGGTGGTGGTGGTGGTGAGCGTGGTGGTGGTGGTGGTGAGCGTGGTGGTGAGCGTGGTGGTGGTGGTGGTGGTGAGCGTGGTGGTGGTAAGGGTGGTGAGTGGTGGTGGTGGTGAGTGTGGTGGTGGTGGTGAGCGTGGTGGTGGTGGTGGTAGTGGTGGTAGTGGTGAGCGTGGTGGTGAGCGTGGTGATGGAGGTGGTGAGCGTGGTGGTGGTGGTGGTGGTGAGCGTCTCACCGTGTGGAGGTTGGAGAGTGAAGCAGATTTCCTGGGTGGGGTTTTCTTGGGGCTGAACGCACTGCTGAAGAGTGGCATCCTGGGCAGCCTTACTTCACCGTTCCGTGCACCGCTCCTGTGGGAGCGACAGTCTGGCTCAGTGAGGCTCACAGAGCCAGACTAAGGCTCCCTCGCACAGGGTTCAGTGTTAATCACTGAGACTCCCATAGGGTTCAATGTTAATCACTGAAACTCCCATAGGGTTCAATGTTAATCACCGAGACTCCCATAGGGTTCAGTGTTAATCACTGAGACTCCCATAGGGTTCAGTGTTAATCACCGAGACTCCCATAGGGTTCAGTGTTAATCACTGAGACTCCCATAGGGTTCAGTGTTAATCACTGAGACTCCCACAGGGTTCAGTGTTAATCAGTGAGGCTCACAGAGCCAGACTAAGGCTCCCACAAGGCTCAGTGTTAATCACTGGGGAGACTCACAGAGCCAGAATAAGGCTCCCACAGGGTTCAGTGTTAATCACTGAGCCAGACTAAGGCTCCCACAGGGTTCAGTATTAATCACTGAGACTCCCATAGGGTTCAGTGTTAATCACTGAGACTCCCATAGGGTTCAGTATTAATCACTGAGACTCCCATAGGGTGCAGTGTTAATCACTGAGACTCCCATAGGGTTCAATGTTAATCACCGAGACTCCCATAGGGTTCAGTGTTAATCACTGAGACTCCCATAGGGTTCAGTATTAATCACTGAGACTCCCATAGGGTTCAGTGTTAATCACTGAGACTCCCATAGGGTTCAATGTTAATCACCGAGACTCCCATAGGGTTCGGTGTTAATCACAGACTCCCATAGGGTTCAGTGTTAATCACTGAGACTCCCATAGGGTTCGGTGTTAATCACTGAGACTCCCATAGGGTTCAGTGTTAATCAGTGAGACTCCCATAAAGTTCAGTGTTAATCAGTGAGACTCTCACAGGGCTTAGTGTTAATCACTGAGACTCCTATAGGGTACAGTGTTAATCAGTGACACTCCCAAAGGGTTCAGTGTTAATCACTGAGACTCCCATAGGGTTCAGTGTTAATCACTGAGACTCCCATAGGGTTCAGTGTTAATCACTGAGACTCCCATAGGGTTCAATGTTAATCACTGAGACTCCCATAGGGTTCAGTGTTAATCACTGAGTCTCCCATAGGGTTCAGTGTTAATCACTGAGACTACCATAGGGTTCAGTGTTAATCACTGAGACTCCCATAGGGTTCAGTGTTAATCACTGAGACTCCCATAGGGCTCAATGTTAATCACTGAGACTCCCATACGGTTCAATGTTAATCACTGAGACTCCCATAGGGTTCAATGTTAATCACTGAGACTCCCATAGGGTTTAGTGTTAATCACTGAGACTCCCATAGGGTTCAATGTTAATCACTGAGACTCCCATAGGGTTCAATGTTAATCACTGAGACTCCCATAGGGTTCAATGTTAATCAGTGAGACTCGCATAGGGTTCGTGTGTTAATCACTGAGACTCCCATAGGGTTCAGTGTTAATCACTGTGACTCACAGAGCCAGACTAAGGCTCCCACAGGGTTCAGTGTTAATCACTGAGGCTCACAGAGCCAGACTAAGGCTCCCTCAGGGTTCAGTGTTAATCACTGAGACTCCCATAGGGTTCAATGTTAATCACTGAGACTCCCATAGGGTTCGGTGTTAATCACTGAGACTCCCATAGGGTTCAGTGTTAATCACTGAGACTCCCATAGGGTTCAGTGTTAATCACTGAGACTCCCATAGGGTTCAGTGTTAATCACTGAGACTCCCATAGGGTTCAATGTTAATCACTGAGACTCCCATAGGGTTCGGTGTTAATCACTGAGACTCCCATAGGGTTCAATGTTAATCACTGAGACTCCCATAGGGTTCAATGTTAATCACTGAGACTCCCATAGGGTTCAGTGTTAATCACTGAGACTCCCATAGGGTTCAATGTTAATCACTGAGACTCCCATAGGGTTCAGTGTTAATCACTGAGACTCCCATAGGGTTCAATGTTAATCACTGAGACTCCCATAGGGTTCAATGTTAATCACTGAGACTCCCATAGGGTTCAGTGTTAATCACTGAGACTCCCATAGGGTTCTGTGTTAACCACTGAGACTCCCATAGGGTTCAATGTTAATCACTGAGACTCCCATAGGGTTCAGTGTTAATTACTGAGACTCCCATAGGGTTCAGTGTTAATCACTGAGACTCCCATAGGGTTCAGTGTTAATCACTGAGACTCCCATAGGGTTCAATGTTAATCACTGAGACTCCCATAGGGTTCAGTGTTAATCACTGAGACTCCCATAGGGTTCAATGTTAATCACTGAGACTCCCATAGGGTTCAATGTTAATCACTGAGACTCCCATAGGGTTCAGTGTTAATCACTGAGACTCCCATAGGGTTCTGTGTTAATCACTGAGACTCCCATAGGGTTCAGTGTTAATCACTGAGACTCCCATAGGGTTCAGTGTTAATCACTGAGACTCCCATAGGGTTCAATGTTAATCAGTGAGACTCCCATAGGGTTCAGTGTTAATCACTGAGACTCCCATAGGGTTCAGTGTTAATCACTGAGACTCCCATAGGGTTCAATGTTAATCACTGAGACTCCCATAGGGTTCAATGTTAATCAGTGAGACTCCCATAGTGTTCAGTGTTAATCACTGAGACTCCCATAGGGTTCAATGTTAATCACTGAGACTCCCTTAGGGTTCAGTGTTAATCACTGAGACTCCCACAGGGTTCAGTGTTAATCACTGAGACTCCCATAGGGTTCAATGTTAATCACTGAGACTCCCATAGGGTTCAGTGTTAATCACTGAGACTCCCATAGGGTTCAATGTTAATCACTGAGACTCCCATAGGGTTCAATGTTAATCACTGAGACTCCCATAGGGTTCAGTGTTAATCACTGAGACTCCCATAGGGTTCAGTGTTAATTACTGAGACTCCCATAGGGTTCAGTGTTAATCACTGAGACTCCCATAGGGTTCAGTGTTAATCACTGAGACTCCCATAGGGTTCAATGTTAATCACTGAGACTCCCATAGGGTTCAATGTTAATCACTGAGACTCCCATAGAGTTAAATGTTAATCAGTGAGACTCCCATAGGGTTCAGTGTTAATCACTGAGACTCCCATAGGGTTCAGTGTTAATCACTGAGACTCCCATAGGGTTCAGTGTTAATCACTGGGACTCCCATAGGGTTCAATGTTAATCACTGAGACTCCCATAGGGTTCAGTGTTAATCACTGAGACTCCCATAGGGTTCAGTGTTAATCACTGAGACTCCCATAGGGTTCAGTGTTAATCAGTGAGACTCCCATAGGGTTCAGTGTTAATCACTGAGACTCCCATAGGGTTCCGTGTTAATCACTGAGACTCCCATAGGGTTCAGTGTTAATCAGTGAGACTCCCATAGGGTTCAGTGTTAATCAGTGAGACTCCCATAGGGTTCAGTGTTAATCAGTGAGACTCCCATAGGGTTCAGTGTTAATCACTGAGACTCCCATAGGGTTCAGTGTTAATCCATGAGACTCCCATAGGGTTCAGTGTTAATCCATGAGACTCCCATAGGGTTCAGTGTTAATCAGTGAGACTCCCATAGGGTTCCGTGTTAATCACTGAGACTCCCATAGGGTTCAGTGTTAATCACTGAGACTCCCATAGGGTTCAGTGTTAATCACTGAGACTCCCATAGGGTTCAGTGTTAATCACTGAGACTCCCATTGGGTTCAATGTTAATCACTGAGACTCCCATAGGGTTCAATGTTAATCACTGAGACTCCCATAGGGTTCAATGTTAATCACTGAGACTCCCATAGGGTTCAGTGTTAATCACTGAGACTCCCATAGGGTTCAGTGTTAATTACTGAGACTCCCATAGGGTTCAATGTTAATCACTGAGACTCCCATAGGGTTCAGTGTTAATCAGTGAGACTCCCATAGGGTTCAATGTTAATCAGTGAGACTCCCATAGGATTCAGTGTTAATCACTGAGATTCCCATAGGGTTCAATGTTAATCACTGAGACTCCCATAGGGTTCAATGTTAATCACTGAGACTCCCATAGGGTTCAATGTTAATCACTGAGACTCCCATAGGGTTCAGTGTTAATCACTGAGACTCCCATAGGGTTCAGTGTTAATTACTGAGACTCCCATAGGGTTCAATGTTAATCACTGAGACTCCCATAGGGTTCAGTGTTAAACAGTGAGACTCCCATAGGGTTCAATGTTAATCAGTGAGACTCCCATAGGGTTCAGTGTTAATCACTGAGACTCCCATAGGGTTCAGTGTTAATCAGTGAGACTCCCATAGGGTTCAGTGTTAATCACTGAGACTCCCATAGGGTCCAATGTTAATCACTGAGACCGAGGCTCCCATTCATTTCAATGGGGGCCTAGTAGCAAAAAGGCTTTTGACTGCGCAAACGGTATCACAACGCGCGCGCTTATTTTCGTTAAAACTCACGTGAATAGAAATAGCAGGGCTCTTGGAACTCGTTCAGTGGCCACCCCGAAGTGGCGCTCTTTCTTTTAAGCGAAAATAAAAGTTAACTTATTATTTTAAAATGAAAGTTTAACAAAACATTTTTTTTAGATATAGAGATTCGTCGGTTGTGTTGCTATGGACTCTCCCAAAAGGGGGCGGGGCTTCAGGGGGCGGGGCGCTGTGGAATCTACCAAGTGGAGCGAGTGGGGTGGGGGTGGGGAGCTTTGAGTAAATTAGTTATAAATAATTAAGATTATATTTTAATACATCTGTGAAAGTTTAGTAAATTATTATGCCAAAATTTATTGTTATATATCTTGGTTGGATATACATGTGTGAGTAGAATTTTGTTTAAAAGATCATTTGGGGTGATCTTAATTTAGCACCCCCCTCTGGTAACGGTGCTGTTGGTACGGTCTGGCGTTGATTGCTAGGCAACAGTGAGGGGGGGGGGTCAGTGGGTGGGTGGGTGTAGTGTAACGATGGATACCACATCACCCACCCACTCACTCACCCACTCACCCACCCATCCACTCACCCACCCCACCCACTCACTCACCCACCCACTCTCCCACCCACTCACCCACTCACCCATCCACTCACCCACCCATCCACTCACCCACCCACCCACTCACCCACCCACCCACTCACTCACCCACCCACTCTCCCACCCACTCACCCACCCACCCACTCACCCATCCACTCACCCACCCATCCACTCACCCACCCACCCACTCACCCACCCACCCACTCATTCACCCACCCACTCTCCCACCCACTCACCCACCCACCCACTCACCCATCCACTCACCCACCCATCCACTCACCCACCCATCCACTCACCCACCCACCCACTCACCCACCCACCCACTCACTCACCCACCCACTCTCCCACCCACTCACCCACCCACCCACTCACCCACCCACTCACCCACCCACTCACTCACCCACCCACCCACTCACTCACCCACCCACCCATTCATTCACCCACTCACCCACCCACTCACCCACCCACTCACTCACTCGCCCACTCACACGCTCACTCGCCCACTCACCCACTCACTCACCCACTCACTCACCACTCACCCACCCACTCACTCACTCACCCACTCACCCATCCACCCACCCATTCACTCACCCACTCACCCACCCACCCATTCACTCACCGACTCACTCACCCAGCCACCCACTCACCCACCTACCCACTCACCCACCCACCCACTCACCCACCCACTCACCCACCCACCCACTCACCCACCCACTCACCCACCCACTCACCCATCCACCCACCCATTCACTCACCGACTCACTCACCCACTCACCCACTCACCCAGCCACCCACTCACCCACTCACCCAGCCACCCACTCACCCACTCACCCAGCCACCCACTCACCCACCTACCCACTCACCCACCCACCCACTCACCCACCCACTCACTCACCCACCCACACACCCACCCACCCACTCACCCACCCACTCACCCACCCACTCACCCACTCACCCACTCACTCACCCACCCACTCACCCACCCACTCACCCACCCACTCACCCACCCACTCACCCACCCACTTACTCACCCACCCACTCACCCACTCACTCACCCACCCACTCAACCACCCACTCACCCACCCACCAACCCACCCACACCACACTAATAATTATTATGACTCACGGCTTCCGTTACATTGGCGACTTTAATCGCCCCGCCAATGAATCATCAATCAACACAGCTCATTTGCATAATCACCGCCTCCGTCACAATTAACTAATTAACTCCCCAGGGCCACGAGGCCAATTGAAAAATGACGTCACCGCACAACTCAATCGACGCGAGCGTGACGTCGCCGCACACTCAAACGACGCGGGAGTGACGTCATCGACACGGTCGACGACGCGCGGACGTCGCTGGCGTCTGATTGGCCGGTTGAGTGACGTCACAGCCCGGCTAATTTCGCGGGGATGACCTCACCGCATCCCCCACATGGGAGAGTGACGTCATCCGATTGGTTGCCCGGGACGGACGTCACCGCATGGCATGTGGGGGAGTGACGTCATTCCGTCAATTGGACGGGTATGACGTCACGCAATTTTTTTATGGTTGTTGCGATTGTGGTGGTTGTCGTGTTGGTTGTTGTTGTGGTTGTTGTTGTTGTGGTGGTTGTTGTTGTTGTGGTTGTTGTTGTTGTGGTGTTGTGGTTGTTGTGGTGGTTGTTGTTGTTGTGGTGTTGTGGTTGTTGTTGTTGTGGTGGTTGTGGTTGTTGTTGTGGTGGTTGTTGTTGTGGTTGTTGTGGTTGTTGTTGTGGTTGTTGTTGTGGTGGTTGTAGTTGTTGTGGTGGTTGTTGTTGTGGTTGTTGTTGTTGTTGTTGTGGTTGTGCTACAGGCTGAGTGAGTAGTGGTGGTTGTTGTGGTTGTTGTTGTGGTGGTTGTTGTTGTGGTGGTTGTTGTTGTGGTTGTTGTTGTTGTGGTGGTGGTTGTTGTTGTGGTTGTTGTGGTTGTTGTTGTGGTTGTTGTTGTGGTGGTTGTAGTTGTTGTGGTGGTTGTAGTTGTTGTGGTGGTTGTTGTTGTGGTTGTTGTGGTTGTGGTTGTTGTTGTTGTGGTTGTGCTACAGGCTGAGTGAGTAGTGGTGGTTGTTGTTGTTGTTGTGGTGGTGGTTGTTGTTGTGGTGGTTGTTGTTGTTGTGGTGGTTGTTGTTGTGGTTGTTGTGGTTGTTGTTGTGGTTGTTGTTGTTGTGGTTGTTGTTGTGGTGGTTGTGGTTGTTGTGGTGGTTGTTGTTGTGGTGTTTGTTGTTGTTGTTGTGGTTGTTGTGGTGGTTGTTGTTGTGGTGGTTGTTGTTGTTGTGGTTGTTGTGGTGGTTGTTGTTGTGGTTGTTGTTGTGGTGGTTGTTGTAGTGGTTGTTGTGGTTGTTGTTGTGGTTGTTGTGGTGGTTGTGGTGGTTGTGGTGGTTGTTGTTGTTGTTGTGGTGGTTGTTGTAGTGGTTGTTGTTGTTGTTGTGGTTGTTGTGGTGGTTGGTGTTGTGGTGGTTGTTGTGGTTGTTGTTGTGGTGGTTGTGCTACAGGCTGAGTGAGTAGTTGTTGTGGTTGTTGTAGTTGTTGTGGTGGTTGTTGTTGTTGTGGTTGTGGTGGTGGTTGTGCTACAGGCTGAGTGAGTAGTGGTGGTTGTTGTTGTGGTTGTTGTTGTGGTGGTTGTTGTTGTTGTGGTTGTTGTTGTGGTTGTTGTTGTTGTGGTTGTTGTTGTTGTTGTGGTGGTTGTGCTACAGGCTGAGTGAGTAGTTGTTGTGGTTGTTGTAGTTGTTGTGGTGGTTGTTGTTGTTGTGGTTGTGGTGGTGGTTGTGCTACAGGCTGAGTGAGTAGTGGTGGTTGTTGTTGTGGTTGTTGTTGTGGTGGTTGTTGTTGTGGTGGTTGTTGTTGTGGTGGTTGTTGTTGTTGTGGTTGTGGTTGTTGTTGTGGTGGTGGTTGTGCTACAGGCTGAGTGAGTAGTTGTTGTGGTTGTTGTAGTTGTTGTGGTGGTTGTTGTTGTTGTGGTTGTGGTGGTGGTTGTGCTACAGGCTGAGTGAGTAGTGGTGGTTGTTGTTGTGGTTGTTGTTGTGGTGGTTGTTGTTGTTGTGGTTGTTGTTGTGGTTGTTGTTGTTGTGGTTGTTGTTGTTGTTGTGGTGGTTGTGCTACAGGCTGAGTGAGTAGTTGTTGTGGTTGTTGTAGTTGTTGTGGTGGTTGTTGTTGTTGTGGTTGTGGTGGTGGTTGTGCTACAGGCTGAGTGAGTAGTGGTGGTTGTTGTTGTGGTTGTTGTTGTGGTGGTTGTTGTTGTGGTGGTTGTTGTTGTGGTGGTTGTTGTTGTTGTGGTTGTGGTTGTTGTTGTGGTGGTGGTTGTGCTACAGGCTGAGTGAGTGAGCTCCACCGCTTGGCACTGCTCGGTAAAACTTGGCCTGCCCACTGTAGTGCTCCTGTAGCAACAACAACAACAACAACTATCAACAACAACAACAAACAACAACTATCAACAACAACAATCAACAACAACAACAACTATCAACAACAACAACTATCAACAACAACTATCAACAACAACTATCAACAACAACTATCAACAACAACAACTATCAACAACAACAACTATCAACAACAACTATCAACAACAACAACTAACAACAACTATCAACAACAACAACTATCAACAACAACAACTATCAACAACAACAACTAACAACAACTATCAACAACAACAACTATCAACAACAACAACTATCAACAACAACTAACAGCAACTATCAACAACAACAACTATCAACAACAACAACTATCAACAACAACAACTAACAACAACTATCAACAACAACAACTAACAACAACTATCAACAACAACTATCAACAACAACTATCAACAACTATCAACAACTATCAACGACCACAACAACTATCAACAACAACTATCAACAACAACAACTATCAACAACTATCAACAACAACAACTATCAACAACTAACAACAACTATCAACAACAACTATCAACAACAACTATCAACAACAACCACAACAACTATCAACAACTAACAACAACAACAACTATCAACAACAACTATCAACAACAACAACTATCAACAACAACAACTATCAACAACAACTATCAACAACAACAACTAACAACAACTATCAACAACAACAACTATCAACAACAACAACTATCAACAACAACTAACAACAACAACTATCAACAACAACTATCAACAACAACAACTATCAACAACAACAACTATCAACAACAACTATCAACAACAACTATCAACAACAACAACTAACAACAACTATCAACAACAACAACAACTATCAACAACAACAACTAACAACAACTATCAACAACAACAACTAACAACAACTATCAACAACAACAACTAACAACAACTATCAACAACAACTATCAACAACAACTATCAACAACTATCAACAACTATCAACGACCACAACAACTATCAACAACAACTATCAACAACAACAACTATCAACAACTATCAACAACAACAACTATCAACAACTAACAACAACTATCAACAACAACTATCAACAACAACTATCAACAACAACCACAACAACTATCAACAACTATCAACAACAACAACTATCAACAACAACTATCAACAACAACAACTATCAACAACAACAACTATCAACAACAACTATCAACAACAACAACTAACAACAACTATCAACAACAACAACTATCAACAACAACAACTATCAACAACAACAACAAACAACAACTATCAACAACAACAATCAACAACAACAACAACTATCAACAACAACAACTATCAACAACAACTAACAACAACAACTATCAACAACAACTATCAACAACAACAACTATCAACAACAACAACTATCAACAACAACTATCAACAACAACAACTAACAACAACTATCAACAACAACTATCAACAACAACAACAACAACAACAACTATCAACAACAACAACTATCAACAACAACTATCAACAACAACAACTATCAACAACAACTATCAACAACAACAACTATCAACAACAACAACTATCAACAACAACTATCAACAACAACAACTAACAACAACTATCAACAACAACAACTAACAACAACTATCAACAACAACTATCAACAACAACTATCAACAACTATCAACAACTATCAACGACCACAACAACTATCAACAACAACTATCAACAACAACAACTATCAACAACTATCAACAACAACAACTATCAACAACTAACAACAACTATCAACAACAACTATCAACAACAACTATCAACAACAACCACAACAACTATCAACAACTAACAACAACAACAACTATCAACAACAACAACTAACAACAACTATCAACAACAACAACTATCAACAACTATCAACAACTATCAACGACCACAACAACTATCAACAACAACTATCAACAACAACAACTATCAACAACTATCAACAACAACAACTATCAACAACTAACAACAACTATCAACAACAACTATCAACCACAACTATCAACAACAACTATCAACAACAACAACCACAACAACTATCAACAACTAACAACTATCAACAACAACTATCAACAACAACCACAACAACCACAACAACTATCAACAACCACCACCATAACCACCCACCACGTTGCTATGGCCGCCATTGCTACTACCGTTGCCACGGCTACTGCCGTTGCCACGGCTACTGCCGTTGCCACGGCTACTACCGTTGCCACGGCTACTACCGTTGCCACGGCTACTACCGTTGCCACGGCTACTACCGTTGCTACGGCTACTACCGTTGCCACGGCTACTACCGTTGCCACGGCTACTACCGTTGCCACGGCTACTACCGTTGCCACGGCTACTACCGTTGCTACGGCTACTACCGTTGCCACGGCTACTACCGTTGCTACGGGTGCCGTTGCTACGACTCCTAAGGCTTCCTTTGCTATGGCTGCCGTTGCTATGGCTACCGTTGCCACGGCTACTACGGTTGCTATGGGTGCGTTGCTACGACTCCTACGGCTTCCTTTGCTACGGCTCCCGTTGCTATGGCTACTACGGCTGCCGTCACCATGGCTGCCGTTGCTAAGGCTACCGTTGCTATGGCTACCGTTGCTACGGTTACTACAGTTGCTATGGCTGCTACGGGTACTACGGCCGCCATTGCTACAGCTATTTCGGGTGCCGTTGCTACCGCTACTGCCGTTGCTACGGCGGCCGTTGCCATGGCGACTGCGGTTGCTACGGCTGCCGTTGCTATGGCTACTACGGCTGCCGTTGGCACGGCCGCTGCCGTTGCTAGGGCCGCGATTGCTGCCGTTGCTACGGCTGCTACAGTTGCTACGGCCGCCGTTGCTACGGCTGCCGTTGCTAAGGCTGCCGTTGCTAAGGCTGCCGTTGCTACGGCCGCCGTTGCTACGGCTGCCGTTGCTAAGGCTGCTGTTGCTAAGGCTGCCGTTGCTACGGCCGCCGTTGCTACGGCTGCCGTTGCTAAGGCTGCCGTTGCTACGGCTGCCGTTGCTACGGCTGCCGTTGCTACGGCTGCTACGGTTGCTACGGCCGCCGTTGCTACGGCTGCCGTTGCTAAGGCTGCCGTTGCTACGGCTGCCGTTGCTACGGCTGCCGTTGCTACGGCTGCTACGGTTGCTAAGGCTGCCGTTGCTACGGCTGCCGTTGCTACGGCTGCCGTTGCTACGGCTGCCGTTGCTACGGCTGCTGCGGTTGCTACGGCCGCCGTTGCTACGGCCGCCGTTGCTACGGCTGCCGTTGCTACGGCTGCGACGGTTGCTACGGCCGCCGTTGCTACGGCCGCAACGGTTGCCACGGCTGCCGCCGTTGCCACGGTTACCTGGACGTGCCGGACGAGGCCTTGGAGGTTCTGCTCCGCCTCCAGGCGCGTGCAGCCGGTAACCATGGCGACGACGCAGCCGCCGAAGCCTCCGCCTGTGAGGCGAGCGCCCAGCACGCCGGGACAGGCGGAGGACAGCCGCACCAGCTGGTCCGCCTCGGGGCAGCTCACCTCGTAGTCGTCGCTGGGGCAACCGTCGCCACGGAGACGACAAACCGTCACCACGACAACAACGGTCGCCACGACAACAACCGTCGCCACGGCAACAACCGTCACCACGACAACAACCGTCACCACGACAACAACCGTCACCACGACAACAACCGTCGCCACGACAACAACCGTCACCACGACAACAACCGTCGCCACGACAACAACCGTCACCACGACAACAACCGTCACCACGACAACAACCGTCACCACGACAACAACCGTCACCACCACAACAACGGTCACCACGACAACAACCGTCACCACGACAACAACCGTCACCACGACAACAACCATCGCCACGACAACAACCGTCACCACGACAACAACCGTCACCACTACAACGGTCGCCACGACAACAACCGTCACCACGACAACAACCGTCACCACAACAACAACCGTCGCCACGACAACAACCGTCACCACGACAACAACCGTCACCACGACAACAACCGTCACCATGACAACAACCATCACCACGACAACAACCGTCATCACGACAACAACCGTCACCACGACAACCATCACCACAACAACCGTCACCACCACAACAACCGTCACCACGACAACAACCGTCACCACGACAACAACCGTCACCATGACAACAACCGTCACCACGACAACAACCGTCACCACGACAACAACCGTCACCATGACAACAACCGTCACCACGACAACAACCGTCACCACCACAACAACGGTCACCACGACAACAACCGTCACCACGACAACAACCGTCACCACGACAACAACCATCGCCACGACAACAACCGTCACCACGACAACAACCGTCACCACTACAACGGTCGCCACGACAACAACCGTCACCACGACAACAACCGTCACCACAACAACAACCGTCGCCACGACAACAACCGTCACCACGACAACAACCGTCACCACGACAACAACCGTCACCACGACAACAACCGTCACCACAACAACAACCGTCGCCACGACAACAACCGTCACCACGACAACAACCGTCACCACGACAACAACCGTCACCATGACAACAACCATCACCACGACAACAACCGTCATCACGACAACAACCGTCACCACGACAACCATCACCACAACAACCGTCACCACCACAACAACCGTCACCACGACAACAACCGTCACCACGACAACAACCGTCACCATGACAACAACCGTCACCACGACAACAACCGTCACCACGACAACAACCGTCACCATGACAACAACCGTCACCACGACAACAACCGTCACCACCACAACAACCGTCACCACGACAACAACCGTCACCACGACAACAACCGTCACCACGACAACAACCGTCACCACGACAACAACCGTCACCACGACAACAACCGTCACCACGACAACAACCGTCGCCACGGTAACTAGCCGTCGCCGGGGCACGGCGACGGCTAGTTACCGTGGCGACGGGGCGCGTCCGTTGCCGTGGCGACGGGGGGCGTCCGTTACCGTAGCGACGCGTGGCTGGCCGCCATGAGCTCGCCGACCCTGCCGAAGTCCCCGGCACGGAGGGCGAGGACGCTGAGATCCACCCTCAGCATCTCGGTGAGGACGTGCCTCACCCTCCTCACCAGCAGCTCACTCACCCGCCCACTCACCGCTGGGGGTGGACAAGGGGTGAGTGGGTGGGTGGGTGGGTGGGTGAGTGAGTGGGTGAGTGGGTGAGTGAGTGAGTGAGTGGGTAGGTGAGTGAGTGGGTGAGTGGGTGGGTGAGTGGGTGGGTGAGTGAGTGAGTGAGTGGGTGAGCTGCTGGTGAGGACGGTGAGATCCACCCTCAGCATCTCGGTGAGGACGTGCCTCACCCTCCTCACCAGCAGCTCACTCACCCGCCCACTCACCGCTGGGGGTGGACAAGGGGTGAGTGGGTGGGTGGGTGGGTGAGTGTGTGGGTGGGTGAGTGGGTGGGTGAGTGGGTGGGTGAGTGAGTGGGTGGGTGAGTGGGTGGGTGAGTGAGTGGGTGAGTGGGTGGGTGAGTGGGTGGGTGAGTGAGTGGGTGAGTGAGTGGGTGAGCTGCTGGTGAGGACGCTGAGATCCACCCTCAGCATCTCGGTGAGGACGTGCCTCACCCTCCTCACCAGCAGCTCACTCACCCGCCCACTCACCGCTGGGGGTGGACAAGGGGTGAGTGGGTGGGTGAGTGGGTGAGTGAGTGGGTGGGTGAGTGGGTGAGTGAGTGGGTGGGTGAGTGAGTGAGTGAGTGAGTGGGTGAGCTGCTGGTGAGGACGCTGAGATCCACCCTCAGCATCTCGGTGAGGACGTGCCTCACCCTCCTCACCAGCAGCTCACCCAGACGCTCACTCACCGCTGGGGGTGGACAAGGGGTGAGTGGGTGGGTGGGTGAGTGGGTGAGTGGGTGGGTGGGTGGGTGAGTGAGTGGGTGAGTGAGTGGGTGAGTGGGTGAGTGAGTGGGTGGGTGAGTGGGTGAGTGAGTGGGTGAGTGAGTGAGTGGGTGAGTGAGTGGGTGGGTGGGTGGGTGGGTGAGTGAGTGAGTGAGTGGGTGAGTGAGTGAGTGGGTGAGTGAGTGAGTGGGTGAGTGGGTGAGTGAGTGGGTGAGTGAGTGGGTGGGTGGGTGGGTGGGTGAGTGGGTGAGTGGGTGGGTGGGTGGGTGGGTGGGTGAGTGGGTGAGTGAGTGAGTGAGTGGGTGAGTGGGTGAGTGAGTGAGTGGGTGAGCTGCTGGTGAGGACGGTGAGATCCACCCTCAGCATCTCGGTGAGGACGTGCCTCACCCTCCTCACCAGCAGCTCACTCACCCGCCCACTCACCGCTGGGGGTGGACAAGGGGTGAGTGGGTGGGTGGGTGGGTGGGTGGGTGGGTGGGTGAGTGGGTGAGTGAGTGGGTGAGTGGGTGGGTGAGTGAGTGAGTGGGTGAGTGGGTGAGTGAGTGAGTGAGTGGGTGAGCTGCTGGTGAGGACGGTGAGATCCACCCTCAGCATCTCGGTGAGGACGTGCCTCACCCTCCTCACCAGCAGCTCACTCACCCGCCCACTCACCGCTGGGGGTGGACAAGGGGTGAGTGTGTGGGTGAGTGAGTGGGTGAGTGGGTGAGTCGGTGGGTGAGTGGGTGGGTGAGTGGGTGGGTGAGTGAGTGAGTGGGTGAGTGGGTGAGTGGGTGAGTGAGTGGGTGAGTGAGTGGGTGGGTGGGTGAATGGGTGAGTGAGTGGGTGAGTGAGTGGGTGAGTGAGTGGGTGAGTGGGTGAGTGGGTGGGTGAGTGAGTGGGTGGGTGAGTGGGTGAGTGGGTGGGTGAGTGAGTGAGTGAGTGGGTGGGTGAGTGAGTGAGTGAGTGGGTGGGTGAGTGAGTGGGTGGGTGGGTGAGTGAGTGGGTGAGTGGGTGAGTGGGTGAGTGAGCTGCTGGTGAGGACGGTGAGATCCACCCTCAGCATCTCGGTGAGGACGTGCCTCACCCTCCTCACCAGCAGCTCACCCAGACGCTCACTCACCGCTGGGGGTGGACAAGGGGTGAGTGGGTGAGTGGGTGGGTGGGTGAGTGAGTGGGTGAGTGGGTGAGTGAGTGAGTGGGTGGGTGAGTGAGTGGGTGAGTGAGTGAGTGGGTGAGTGGGTGAGTGGGTGAGTGAGTGGGTGAGTGAGTGGGTGGGTGGGTGAATGGGTGAGTGAGTGGGTGAGTGAGTGGGTGAGTGAGTGGGTGAGTGGGTGAGTGGGTGGGTGAGTGAGTGGGTGGGTGAGTGGGTGAGTGGGTGGGTGAGTGAGTGAGTGAGTGGGTGGGTGAGTGAGTGAGTGAGTGGGTGGGTGAGTGAGTGGGTGGGTGGGTGAGTGAGTGGGTGAGTGGGTGAGTGGGTGAGTGAGCTGCTGGTGAGGACGGTGAGATCCACCCTCAGCATCTCGGTGAGGACGTGCCTCACCCTCCTCACCAGCAGCTCACTCACCCGCCCACTCACCGCTGGGGGTGGACAAGGGGTGAGTCGGTGGGTGAGTGAGTGGGTGGGTGGGTGAGTGGGTGAGTGAGTGAGTGGGTGAGTGGGTGAGTGAGTGAGTGGGTGGGTGGGTGAGTGGGTGGGTGGGTGAGTGGGTGGGTGAGTGGGTGAGTGGGTGGGTGAGTGAGTGAGTGAGTGGGTGGGTGGGTGAGTGAGTGAGTGGGTGAGTGAGTGAGTGAGTGGGTGGGTGGGTGGGTGAGTGGGTGGGTGAGTGGGTGAGTGAGTGAGTGAGTGGGTGAGTGAGTGGGTGGGTGAGTGGGTGGGTGAGCTGCTGGTGAGGACGGTGAGATCCACCCTCAGCATCTCGGTGAGGACGTGCCTCACCCTCCTCACCAGCAGCTCACCCAGACGCTCACTCACCGCTGGGGGTGGACAAGGGGTGAGTGGGTGGGTGAGTGGGTGAGTGAGTGAGTGGGTGAGTGGGTGAGTGAGTGAGTGGGTGGGTGAGTGGGTGAGTGGGTGAGTGAGTGAGTGGGTGGGTGAGTGGGTGAGTGAGTGAGTGGGTGGGTGGGTGAGTGGGTGAGTGAGTGGGTGGTGAGTGAGTGGGTGGGTGGGTGAGTGAGTGGGTGAGTGGGTGAGTGAGTGGGTGAGTGAGCGGGTGAGTGGGTGAGTGGGTGGGTGAGTGAGTGAGTGGGTGGGTGAGTGGGTGAGTGGGTGAGTGGGTGGGTGGGTGAGTGGGTGTGTGAGTGGGTGAGTGAGTGGGTGGGTGAGTGAGTGAGTGAGTGGGTGGGTGGGTGAGTGAGTGAGTGGGTGAGTTGGTGAGTGAGTGGGTGAGCTGCTGGTGATGACGCTGAGATCCACCCTCAGCATCTCGGTGAGGACGTGCCTCACCCTCCTCACCAGCAGCTCACCCAGACGCTCACTCACCGCTGGGGGTGGACAAGGGGTGAGTGGGTGAGTGGGTGGGTGAGTGGGTGAGTGAGTGAGTGGGTGAGTGAGTGGGTGAGTGAGTGGGTGGGTGAGTGAGTGGGTGAGTGAGTGGGTGGGTGAGTGAGTGGGTGAGTGGGTGACTGAGTGGGTGAGTGAGTGGGTGAGTGGGTGGGTGAGTGGGTGAGTGAGTGGGTGAGTGAGTGGGTGGGTGCGTGAGTGAGTGAGTGAGTGGGTGAGTGAGTGAGTGAGTGGGTGGGTGGGTGAGTGAGTGGGTGAGTGAGTGGGTGGGTGAGTGAGTGGGTGAGTGAGTGGGTGAGTGGGTGAGTGGGTGAGTGAGTGGGTGAGTGGGTGAGTGAGTGGGTGGGTGGGTGGGTGAGCTGCTGGTGATGACGCTGAGATCCACCCTCAGCATCTCGGTGAGGACGTGCCTCACCCTCCTCACCAGCAGCTCACCCAGACGCTCACTCACCGCTGGGGGTGGACAAGGGGTGAGTGGGTGAGTCGGTGGGTGAGTGGGTGAGTGGGTGGGTGAGTGAGTGAGTGGGTGGGTGAGTGAGTGGGTGGGTGAGTGGGTGAGTGAGTGGGTGGGTGAGTGGGTGAGTGAGTGGGTGAGTGAGTGGGTGAGTGGGTGAGTGAGTGGGTGAGTGAGTGAGTGAGTGTGTGAGTGAGTGGGTGAGTGAGTGGGTGGGTGGGTGAGTGAGTGAGTGAGTGGGTGAGTGGGTGGGTGAGTGGGTGAGTGGGTGAGTGAGTGAGTGGGTGAGTGGGTGGGTGAGTGGGTGAGTGAGTGAGTGGGTGAGTGAGTGGGTGGGTGAGTGAGTGGGTGAGTGGGTGAGTGAGTGGGTGAGTGGGTGAGTGAGTGAGTGAGTGGGTGAGTGAGTGAGTGAGTGGGTGAGTGAGTGGGTGGGTGGGTGGGTGAGTGAGTGAGTGGGTGAGTGGGTGGGTGAGTGGGTGAGTGAGTGAGTGGGTGGGTGAGTGAGTGGGTGAGTGGGTGAGTGGGTGGGTGAGTGGGTGAGTGGGTGAGTGAGTGGGTGAGTGGGTGAGTGAGTGGGTGAGTGAGTGGGTGAGTGAGTGAGTGGGTGAGTGGGTGAGTGAGTGGGTGAGTGGGTGAGTGAGTGGGTGAGCTGCTGGTGAGGACGGTGAGATCCACCCTCAGCATCTCGGTGAGGACGTGCCTCACCCTCCTCACCAGCAGCTCACCCAGACGCTCACTCACCGCTGGGGGTGGACAAGGGGTGAGTGGGTGGGTGAGTGGGTGAGTGAGTGGGTGAGTGGGTGGGTGGGTGAGTGGGTGAGTGGGTGAGTGAGTGAGTGGGTGAGTGAGTGGGTGATTGGGTGGGTGAGTGGGTGGGTGGGTGAGTGGGTGAGTGAGTGAGTGAGTGGGTGAGTGGGTGGGTGAGCTGCTGGTGAGGACGCTGAGATCCACCCTCAGCATCTCGGTGAGGACGTGCCTCACCCTCCTCACCAGCAGCTCACCCAGACGCTCACTCACCGCTGGGGGTGGACAAGGGGTGAGTGGGTGAGTGAGTGGGTGAGTGGGTGGGTGAGTGGGTGAGTGAGTGAGTGGGTGAGTGGGTGAGTGGGTGAGTGAGTGAGTGAGTGGGTGGGTGAGTGGGTGAGTGGGTGGGTGAGTGGGTGAGTGGGTGAGTGAGTGAGTGAGTGGGTGAGTGGGTGAGTGAGTGAGTGGGTGGGTGAGTGGGTGAGTGAGTGGGTGAGTGAGTGAGTGAGTGGGTGAGCTGCTGGTGAGGACGGTGAGATCCACCCTCAGCATCTCGGTGAGGACGTGCCTCACCCTCCTCACCAGCAGCTCACCCAGACGCCCACTCACCGCTGGGGGTGGACAAGGGGTGAGTGGGTGGGTGAGTGGGTGGGTGAGTGGGTGAGTGAGTGAGTGGGTGAGTGAGTGGGTGAGTGAGTGGGTGAGTGAGTGAGTGGGTGGGTGGGTGAGTGAGTAAGTGAGTGAGTGGGTGAGTGAGTGGGTGAGTGGGTGAGTGAGTGGGTGAGTGAGTGGGTGAGTGGGTGAGTGGGTGAGTGAGTGGGTGAGTGAGTGAGTGAGTGGGTGAGTGGGTGAGTGAGTGGGTGAGTGAGTGGGTGGGTGAGTGGGTGGGTGGGTGAGTCGGTGGGTGAGTGAGTGGGTGAGTGAGTGGGTGGGTGGGTGAGTGGGTAAGTGAGTGAGTGGGTGAGTGAGTGGGTGAGTGGGTGAGTGAGTGGGTGAGTGAGTGGGTGAGTGGGTGAGTGGGTGAGTGAGTGGGTGAGTGAGTGAGTGAGTGGGTGAGTGGGTGGGTGAGTGGGTGGGTGGGTGAGTCGGTGGGTGAGTGAGTGGGTGAGTGAGTGGGTGGGTGGGTGAGTGGGTAAGTGAGTGAGTGGGTGAGTGAGTGGGTGAGTGGGTGAGTGAGTGGGTGAGTGAGTGGGTGAGTGGGTGAGTGAGTGAGTGGGTGAGTGAGTGAGTGAGTGGGTGAGTGGGTGAGTGAGTGGGTGAGTGGGTGAGTGAGTGAGTGGGTGAGTGAGTGGGTGAGTGGGTGAGTGAGTGAGTGGGTGAGTGGGTGAGTGAGTGGGTGGGTGAGTGGGTGGGTGAGTGGGTGAGTGAGTGGGTGGGTGGGTGAGTGAGTGGTGGGTGAGTGAGTGAGTGGGTGGGTGAGTGGGTGAGTGAGTGAGTGAGTGGGTGGGTGGGTGAGTGAGTGAGTGGGTGAGTGAGTGGGTGGGTGGGTGGGTGAGTGGGTGGGTGGGTGAGTGAGTGAGTGGGTGGGTGGGTGGGTGAGTGAGTGAGTGGGTGAGTGAGTGGGTGGGTGGGTGAGTGGGTGAGTGGGTGGGTGAGTGGGTGGGTGGGTGAGTGAGTGGGTAAGTGAGTGAGTGAGTGAGTGGGTGGGTGAGTGAGTGGGTGGGTGGGTGAGTGAGTGGGTGAGTGATTGAGTGAGTGGGTGAGTGAGTGAGTGAGTGGGTGAGTGAGTGAGTGGGTGGGTGGGTGAGTGAGTGGGTAAGTGAGTGAGTGAGTGGGTGGGTGGGTGAGTGAGTGGGTGGGTGGGTGAGTGAGTGGGTAAGTGAGTGAGTGAGTGGGTGGGTGAGTGAGTGGGTGGGTGGGTGAGTGAGTGGGTGAGTGAGTGGGTGGGTGGGTGAGTGAGTGGGTGGGTGGGTGAGTGAGTGGGTGGGTGGGTGGGTGGGTGGGTGAGTGAGTGGGTGAGTGGGTGGGTGAGTGGGTGGGTGGGTGGGTGAGTGGGTGAGTGAGTGGGTGGGTGAGTGAGTGAGTGAGTGGGTGAGTGAGTGAGTGAGTGGGTGGGTGAATGGGTGAGTGGGTGGGTGAGTGGGTGAGTGAGTGGGTGGGTGAGTGGGTGGGTGAGTGAGTGGGTGAGTGGGTGGGTGAGTGAGTGGGTGGGTGGGTGAGTGGGTGGGTGGGTGAGTGGGTGAGTGGGTGAGTGAGTGAGTGGGTGAGTGGGTGAGTGAGTGAGTGACTGAGTGACTGAGTGAGTGAGTGGGTGGGTGGGTGGGTGAGTGAGTGAGTGGGTGAGTGGGTGGGTGAGTGGGTGAGTGAGTGAGTGGGTGGGTGAGTGAGTGGGTGAGTGGGTGAGTGGGTGGGTGAGTGGGTGAGTGGGTGAGTGAGTGGGTGAGTGAGTGGGTGAGTGAGTGGGTGAGTGAGTGAGTGGGTGAGTGGGTGAGTGAGTGGGTGAGTGGGTGAGTGAGTGGGTGAGCTGCTGGTGAGGACGGTGAGATCCACCCTCAGCATCTCGGTGAGGACGTGCCTCACCCTCCTCACCAGCAGCTCACCCAGACGCTCACTCACCGCTGGGGGTGGACAAGGGGTGAGTGGGTGAGTCGGTGGGTGAGTGGGTGAGTGGGTGGGTGAGTGAGTGAGTGGGTGGGTGAGTGAGTGGGTGGGTGAGTGGGTGAGTGAGTGGGTGGGTGAGTGGGTGATTGAGTGGGTGAGTGAGTGGGTGAGTGGGTGAGTGAGTGGGTGAGTGAGTGAGTGTGTGAGTGAGTGGGTGAGTGAGTGGGTGGGTGGGTGAGTGAGTGAGTGAGTGGGTGAGTGGGTGGGTGAGTGGGTGAGTGGGTGAGTGAGTGAGTGGGTGAGTGGGTGGGTGAGTGGGTGAGTGAGTGAGTGGGTGAGTGAGTGGGTGGGTGAGTGAGTGGGTGAGTGAGTGGGTGAGTGGGTGAGTGAGTGAGTGAGTGGGTGAGTGAGTGAGTGAGTGGGTGAGTGAGTGGGTGGGTGGGTGGGTGGGTGAGTGAGTGAGTGGGTGAGTGGGTGGGTGAGTGGGTGAGTGAGTGAGTGGGTGGGTGAGTGAGTGGGTGAGTGGGTGAGTGGGTGGGTGAGTGGGTGAGTGGGTGAGTGAGTGGGTGAGTGGGTGAGTGAGTGGGTGAGTGAGTGGGTGAGTGAGTGAGTGGGTGAGTGGGTGAGTGAGTGGGTGAGTGGGTGAGTGAGTGGGTGAGCTGCTGGTGAGGACGGTGAGATCCACCCTCAGCATCTCGGTGAGGACGTGCCTCACCCTCCTCACCAGCAGCTCACCCAGACGCTCACTCACCGCTGGGGGTGGACAAGGGGTGAGTGGGTGGGTGGGTGGGTGAGTGGGTGAGTGAGTGGGTGAGTGGGTGAGTGGGTGGGTGGGTGGGTGAGTGGGTGAGTGAGTGAGTGAGTGGGTGAGTGAGTGGGTGAGTGAGTGGGTGGGTGGGTGAGTGGGTGAGTGGGTGAGTGGGTGAGTGAGTGGGTGAGTGGGTGAGTGGGTGGGTGAGTGAGTGGGTGAGTGGGTGGGTGAGTGAGTGGGTGGGTGAGTGGGTGAGTGGGTGAGTGAGTGGGTGAGTGAGTGGGTGGGTGGGTGAGTGAGTGAGTGGGTGAGTGAGTGAGTGGGTGGGTGGGTGGGTGAGTGAGTGAGTGAGTGGGTGAGTGGGTGAGTGAGTGGGTGAGTGAGTGGGTGAGTGGGTGAGTGGGTGAGTGAGTGGGTGAGTGAGTGGGTGAGTGGGTGAGTGGGTGAGTGAGTGGGTGAGTGAGTGGGTGAGTGGGTGAGTGAGTGAGTGGGTGAGTGGGTGAGTGGGTGAGTGAGTGGGTGAGTGGGTGAGTGAGTGGGTGGGTGGGTGGGTGGGTGAGTGGGTGAGTGAGTGGGTGGGTGGGTGGGTGAGTGGGTGGGTGGGTGGGTGAGTGAGTGAGTGGGTGAGTGGGTGGGTGAGTGGGTGAGTGAGTGAGTGAGTGGGTGAGTGGGTGAGTGGGTGGGTGAGTGAGTGGGTGAGTGGGTGGGTGAGTGAGTGGGTGAGTGAGTGGGTGGGTGAGTGAGTGGGTGAGTGAGTGAGTGAGTGGGTGGGTGAGTGAGTGGGTGAGTGGGTGGGTGGGTGAGTGAGTGAGTGAGTGGGTGAGTGGGTGGGTGAGTGGGTGAGTGGGTGAGTGAGTGAGTGGGTGAGTGGGTGGGTGAGTGGGTGAGTGAGTGAGTGGGTGAGTGAGTGGGTGGGTGAGTGAGTGGGTGAGTGAGTGGGTGAGTGGGTGAGTGAGTGAGTGAGTGGGTGAGTGAGTGAGTGAGTGGGTGAGTGAGTGGGTGGGTGGGTGGGTGAGCTGCTGGTGAGGACGCTGAGATCCACCCTCAGCATCTCGGTGAGGACGTGCCTCACCCTCCTCACCAGCAGCTCACCCAGACGCTCACTCACCGCTGGGGGTGGACAAGGGGTGAGTGGGTGGGTGGGTGGGTGAGTGGGTGGGTGGGTGAGTGGGTGAGTGGGTGGGTGAGTGGGTGGGTGGGTGAGTGAGTGGGTGAGTGAGTGGGTGAGTGAGTGAGTGGGTAAGTGAGGGAGTGAGTGAGTGGGTGAGTGGGTGAGTGAGTGACTGAGTGAGTGACTGAGTGACTGAGTGAGTGACTGAGTGACTGACTGAGTGAGTGACTGAGTGAGTGAGTGTGTGACTGAGTGATGGTGAGTGATGGTGAGTGACGGTGAGTGACTGAGTGAGTGATGGTGAGTGATGGTGAGTGAGTGAGTGACTGAGTGAGTGATGGTGAGTGAGTGATGGTGAGTGATGGTGAGTGATGGTGAGTGACTGAGTGAGTGATGGTGAGTGATGGTGAGTGACTGAGTGATTGACTGAGTGAGTGATGGTGAGTGATGGTGAGTGAGTGATGGTGAGTGATGGTGAGTGATGGTGAGTGACGGTGAGTGACTGAGTGAGTGATGGTGAGTGACTGAGTGAGTGACTGAGTGAGTGATGGTGAGTGACTGAGTGAGTGAGTGAGTGGGTGAGTGATGGTGAGTGACGGTGAGTGACTGAGTGAGTGATGGTGAGTGATGGTGAGTGATGGTGAGTGACTGAGTGAGTGATGGTGAGTGATGGTGAGTGATGGTGAGTGACTGAGTGAGTGACTGACTGAGTGATGGTGACTGAGTGAGTGACTGAGTGAGTGATGGTGAGCAGGATGTCCTCACCCTCCAGCATGGTGAGCGGTGAGTGAGTGAGTGGTGAGTGATGGTGAGTGATGGTGAGTGAGTGAGTGGTGAGTGATGGTGAGTGATGGTGACTGAGTGATGGTGAGTGATGGTGAGTGAGTGATGGTGAGTGACTGAGTGAGTGATGGTGAGCAGGATGTGCTCACCCTCCAGCATGGTGAGCGGTGAGTGAGTGAGTGATGGTGAGTGATGGTGAGTGATGGTGAGTGATGGTGAGTGACTGACTGAGTGATGGTGAGTGACTGAGTGATGGTGAGTGATGGTGAGTGATGGTGAGTGATGGTGAGCAGGATGTCCTCACCCTCCAGCATGGTGAGCGGTGAGTGAGTGAGTGATGGTGAGTGATGGTGAGTGATGGTGAGTGACTGAGTGAGTGATGGTGAGTGATGGTGAGTGATGGTGAGTGACTGAGTGAGTGATGGTGAGTGATGGTGAGTGATGGTGAGTGACTGAGTGAGTGATGGTGAGTGATGGTGAGTGATGGTGAGTGACTGAGTGAGTGATGGTGAGTGATGGTGAGTGATGGTGAGTGACTGACTGAGTGAGTGAGTGGGTGAGTGATGGTGAGTGAGTGATGGTGAGTGAGTGAGTGACTGACTGAGTGACTGAGTGAGTGATGGTGAGTGACTGACTGAGTGATGGTGAGTGATGGTGAGTAATGGTGAGTGGTGAGTGACTGAGTGAGTGATGGTGAGCAGGATGTCCTCACCCTCCAGCATGGTGAGCGGTGACTGAGTGATGGTGAGTGACTGAGTGGGTGAGTGGGTGAGTGAGTGATGGTGAGTGAGTGATGGTGAGTGATGGTGAGTGATGGTGAGTGGGTGAGTGATGGTGACTGAGTAAGTGAGTGACTGAGTGAGTGACTGAGTGAGTGATGGTGAGTGACTGAGTGAGTGACTGAGTGAGTGATGGTGAGTGACTGAGTGATGGTGAGCAGGATGTCCTCACCCTCCAGCATGGTGAGCGGTGAGTGAGTGGGTGAGTGACTGAGTGACTGAGTGAGTGACTGAGTGAGTGATGGTGAGTGATGGTGAGTGATGGTGAGTGACTGAGTGAGTGAGTGAGTGACTGAGTGAGTGACTGAGTGATGGTGAGTGATGGTGAGTGAGTGATGGTGACTGAGTGAGTGAGTAATGGTGAGTGACGGTGAGTGACTGAGTGAGTGATGGTGAGCAGGATGTCCTCACCCTCCAGCATGGTGAGCAATGGTGAGTGAGTGAGTGATGGTGAGTGATGGTGAGTGACTGAGTGAGTGAGTGAGTGACTGAGTGACTGACTGAGTGAGTGAGTGACTGAGTGACTGAGTGAGTGACTGGGTGAGTGACGGTGAGTGACTGAGTGAGTGATGGTGAGCAGGATGTCCTCACCCTCCAGCATGGTGAGCGGTGAGTGAGTGATGGTGAGTGGGTGAGTGGGTGAGTGATGGTGACTGAGTGAGTGAGTGATGGTGAGTGATGGTGAGTGACTGAGTGAGTGACTGAGTGACTGAGTGAGTGACTGGGTGAGTGAGTGAGTGATGGTGAGTGACGGTGAGTGATTGACTGAGTGATGGTGACTGAGTGATGGTGAGTGATGGTGAGTGACTGAGTGAGTGACTGAGTGACTGAGTGAGTGACTGGGTGAGTGAGTGAGTGATGGTGAGTGGGTGAGTGGGTGAGTGATGGTGACTGAGTGAGTGAGTGATGGTGAGTGATGGTGAGTGACTGAGTGAGTGACTGAGTGACTGAGTGAGTGACTGGGTGAGTGAGTGAGTGATGGTGAGTGGGTGAGTGGGTGAGTGATGGTGACTGAGTGAGTGAGTGATGGTGAGTGATGGTGAGTGACTGAGTGAGTGACTGAGTGACTGAGTGAGTGACTGGGTGAGTGAGTGAGTGATGGTGAGTGACGGTGAGTGATTGACTGAGTGATGGTGACTGAGTGATGGTGAGTGATGGTGAGTGAGTGATGGTGAGTGAGTGATGGTGAGTGATGGTGAGTGACTGAGTGAGTGACTGAGTGACTGAGTGAGTGACTGAGTGACTGAGTGAGTGATGGTGAGCAGGATGTCCTCACCCTCCAGCATGGTGAGCGGTGAGTGAGTGACTGAGTGAGTGACTGACTGAGTGACTGAGTGAGTGATGGTGAGTGATGGTGAGTGATGGTGAGTGACTGAGTGAGTGATGGTGAGCAGGATGTCCTCACCCTCCAGCATGGTGAGCGGTGAGTGAGTGACTGAGTGAGTGACTGAGTGAGTGACTGAGTGAGTGATGGTGAGTGATGGTGAGTGATGGTGAGTGACTGAGTGAGTGATGGTGAGCAGGATGTCCTCACCCTCCAGCATGGTGAGCGGTGAGTGAGTGACTGAGTGAGTGACTGAGTGAGTGACTGAGTGAGTGATGGTGAGTGATGGTGAGTGATGGTGAGTGACTGAGTGAGTGATGGTGAGCAGGATGTCCTCACCCTACAGCATGGTGAGCGGTGAGTGAGTGACTGAGTGAGTGACTGAGTGAGTGACTGAGTGAGTGATGGTGAGTGATGGTGAGTGATGGTGAGTGACTGAGTGAGTGATGGTGAGCAGGATGTCCTCACCCTCCAGCATGGTGAGCGGTGAGTGAGTGACTGAGTGAGTGACTGAGTGAGTGACTGAGTGAGTGATGGTGAGTGATGGTGAGTGATGGTGAGTGACTGAGTGAGTGATGGTGAGCAGGATGTCCTCACCCTACAGCATGGTGAGCGGTGAGTGAGTGACTGAGTGAGTGACTGAGTGAGTGACTGAGTGAGTGATGGTGAGTGATGGTGAGTGATGGTGAGTGACTGAGTGAGTGATGGTGAGCAGGATGTCTTCACCCTCCAGCATGGTGAGCGGTGAGTGAGTGACTGAGTGAGTGACTGAGTGAGTGACTGAGTGAGTGATGGTGAGTGAGTGATGGTGAGTGACGGTGAGTGACTGAGTGAGTGATGGTGAGCAGGATGTCCTCACCCTCCAGCATGGTGAGCGGTGAGTGAGTGATGGTGAGTGATGGTGAGTGATGGTGAGTGACTGAGTGGGTGAGTGGGTGAGTGAGTGATGGTGAGTGAGTGATGGTGAGTGATGGTGAGTGATGGTGAGTGGGTGAGTGATGGTGACTGAGTAAGTGAGTGACTGAGTGAGTGACTGAGTGAGTGATGGTGAGTGACTGAGTGAGTGACTGAGTGAGTGATGGTGAGTGACTGAGTGATGGTGAGCAGGATGTCCTCACCCTCCAGCATGGTGAGCGGTGAGTGAGTGGGTGAGTGACTGAGTGACTGAGTGAGTGACTGAGTGAGTGATGGTGAGTGATGGTGAGTGATGGTGAGTGACTGAGTGACTGAGTGAGTGACTGAGTGAGTGACTGAGTGATGGTGAGTGATGGTGAGTGAGTGATGGTGAGTGATGGTGAGTGAGTGATGGTGAGTGACGGTGAGTGACTGAGTGAGTGATGGTGAGCAGGATGTCCTCACCCTCCAGCATGGTGAGCGGTGAGTGAGTGATGGTGAGTGATGGTGAGTGGGTGAGTGAGTGAGTGAGTGACTGAGTGACTGACTGAGTGAGTGAGTGACTGAGTGACTGAGTGAGTGACTGGGTGAGTGACGGTGAGTGACTGAGTGA
>NW_022639013.1:75000-78539 GCF_010993605.1 Petromyzon marinus | reverse complement strand
GGCTGGCTGAGTGAGTAGGTGAGTGGGTGAGTGGCTGGCTGAGTGGGTGAGTGGGTGGGTGAGTGGGTGAGTGAGTGGGTGAGTGAGTGGGTGAGTGAGTGGGTGGGTGAGTGGGTGAGTAGGTGAGTGGGTGAGTGGCTGGCTGAGTGGGTGAGTGGGTGGGTGAGTGGGTGAGTGAGTGGGTGAGTGAGTGGGTGAGTGAGTGGGTGAGTGAGTAGCTGGGTGAGTGGGTGAGTAGGTGAGTGGGTGAGTAGGTGAGTGAGTGAGTGGCTGGGTGAGTGGCTGGCTGAGTGGGTGAGCTACTCACCTGGCTGGTGAGGGACTGGGTGGGCAGCTGAGCCAGACCCTCTAGATGAGAGTGGAATAGCGCTGAGTGGGTGAGTGAGTAGGTGAGTGAGTGGCTGGGTGAGTGGGTGAGTAGGTGAGTGGGTGAGTGGGTGAGTAGGTGAGTGGGTGAGTGGGTGGGTGAGTGGGTGAGCTACTCACCTGACTGGTGAGGGACTGGGTGGGTAGCTGAGCCAGACCCTCTAGATGAGAGTGGAATAGCGCTGAGTGGGTGAGCGGAATTCCCAGAAGCCATTCGCTCACGAATCCAACCGTGCAGTCGTCTGGCAAGCGGATTCTCTCTGCAGTCGCCATGAACTCTCCACCACTACCACAACAACAACAACCACAACAACAACAATAACCACATTAACAACAACAATAACCACATTAACAACAACAACAACAATAACCACATTAACAACAACAACAATAACCACAGTGTGGGTGGGTGAGCGGGTGGTGAGTGAGTGAGTGGGTGAGTGGTGAGTGGGTGAGTGAGTGGGTGAGTGGGTGAGTGAGTGGGTGAGTGAGTGGGTGGGTGAGTGGTGAGTGAGTGGTTGAGTGAGTGGTGAGTGAGTGGTGAGTGAGTGGTGAGTGAGTGGTTGAGTAAGTGGTGAGTGGTAAGTGGTGAGTGGTAAGTGGTGAGTGAGTGGTGAGTGGTAAGTGGTGAGTGAGTGGTGACTGAGTGAGTGAGTGGGTGAGTGAGTGAGTGAGTGACTGAGTGAGTGAGTGACTGAGTGAGTGAGTGACTGAGTGACTGACTGACTGGGTGAGTGAGTGGTGAGTAAGTGGTGAGTGAGTGAGTGGTGAGTGAGTGGTAAGTGGTGAGTGAGTGGTGAGTGAGTGAGTGGATGAGTGAGTGAGTGAGTGGTGAGTGAGTAAGTGGTGAGTGAGTAAGTGGTGAGTGAGTAAGTGGTGAGTGAGTGGTGAGTGGCGAGTGAGTGAGTGGTGAGTGAGTGGTGAGTGGTGAGTGAGTGAGTGGTGAGTGAGTGGTGAGTGAGTGGTGAGTGGTGAGTGAGTGAGTGAGTGGTGAGTGGTGAGCTACTCACCTGACCCAGGGAGACATCTTGAGTGTGAGTCCCCGACTGAGACAGAATCCGGCACCGCCGGTCGCAAACCAAAACTCAGCAGCAGCCTCCTGCAGAGGTTACCCCAGACACAGAGAGAGGTTACCCCCCATACACACACAGAGGTTACCCCACACACACAGAGAGAGGTTACCCCCCATACACACACAGAGGTTACCCCACACACACAGAGAGAGGTTACCCCCCATACACACACAGAGGTTACCCCACACACACAGAGAGAGGTTACCCCAGACACACACACACACAGAGGTTACCCCAGACACACACACACAGAGGTTACCCCAGACACACACAGAGAGAGGTTACCCCATACACACACACACAGAGGTTACCCCAGACACACACAGAGAGAGGTTACCCCACAGAGAGAGAGGTTACCCCACACACACACAGAGGTTACCCCAGACACACACACAGAGAGGTTACCCCACAGAGAGGTTACCCCATACACACACAGAGAGAGGTTACCCCACACACACAGAGGTTACCCCAGACACACACAGAGAGGTTACCCCAGACACACACACACACACAGAGGTTACCCCAGACACACACAGAGAGGTTACCCCATACACAGAGAGGTTACCCCACAGAGAGAGAGGTTACCCCACACACTCACAGTGAGAGGTTACCTGGTGCTGGGTGTGTATGGGGTGATCCAGTGATGGACGACCCAGGTACAAGTCCCCACTCACACAGAGAGAGGTTACCCCACAGAGAGAGAGGTTACCCCACTCACTCACAGTGAGAGGTTACCTGGTGCTGGGTGTGTATGGGGTGATCCAGTGATGGACGACCCAGGTACAAGTCCCCACACACAGAGAGAGGTTACCCCACAGAGAGAGAGAGGTTACCCCACTCACAGAGAGAGAGGTTACCTGGTGCTGGGTGTGTATGGGGTGATCCAGTGAGGGCCGACCCAGCTACAAGTCCCCACACACAGAGAGAGGTTGCCCCACTCACACAGTGAGAGGTTACCCCACAGAGAGAGAGGTTACCCCACTCACAGTGAGAGGTTACCTGGTGCTGGGTGTGTATGGGGTGATCCAGTGAGGGCCGACCCAGGTACAAGTCCCCACACACAGAGAGAGGTTACCCCACTCACACAGAGGTTACCCCACAGAGAGAGAGGTTACCTGGTGCTGGGTGTGTATGGGGTGATCCAGTGAGGGACGACCCAGGTACAAGTCCCCACACACAGAGAGAGGTTACCCCACAGAGAGAGGTTACCCCACTCACACAGTGAGAGGTTACCTGGTGCTGGGTGTGTATGGGGTGATCCAGTGAGGGACGACCCAGGTACATGTCCCCACAGAGAGAGAGGTTACCCCACTCACACAGAGGTTACCCCACAGAGAGAGAGGTTACCCCACAGAGAGTGAGAGGTTACCTGGTGCTGGGTGTGTATGGGGTGATCCAGTGAGGGACGACCCAGGTACAAGTCCCCACAGAGAGAGAGGTTACCCCACTCACACAGAGGTTACCCCACAGAGAGAGAGGTTACCTGGTGCTGGGTGTGTATGGGGTGATCCAGTGAGGGACGACCCAGGTACATGTCCCCACTCACACAGAGGTTACCCCACAGAGAGTGAGAGGTTACCTGGTGCTGGGTGTGTATGGGGTGATCCAGTGAGGGACGACCCAGGTACAAGTCCCCACTCACACAGAGAGAGGTTACCCCACTCACACAGAGAGAGGTTACCCCACAGAGTGAGAGGTTACCCCAGAGAGTGAGAGGTTACCTGGTGCTGGGTGTGTATGGGGTGATCCAGTGAGGGACGACCCAGGTACATGTCCCCACTCACACAGAGGTTACCCCACAGAGTGAGAGGTTACCTGGTGCTGGGTGTGTATGGGGTGATCCAGTGAGGGACGACCCAGGTACAGGTCCCTGCGGTGTGAGAATCGTCTCAGCAGACCCAGCAGGGCGCCCGTGTTGAGGTACGTGTCGTCATCCACGTGGCAGAACCACCTGTGTGACGTCACCGTCAGGGTGTCAGTGTATGTGTGTGTCAGTGTGTGTGTGTCTGTGTGTGTGTGTCAGTGTGTGTGTGTCAGTGTGTCTGTGTGTCTGTGTGGGTGTGTCTGTGTGTGTGTGTCACTGTGTGTGTGTGTGTCTGT
>NW_022639013.1:62500-70000 GCF_010993605.1 Petromyzon marinus | reverse complement strand
CCCCACTCTCCCCCCACTCTCCCCCCACTCTCCCCATGTCCCCCCACTCTCCCCCATCCCTCACCACACTCACCACCCTCACCACCCTCACCACCCTCACCACGCTCACCACGCTCACCACACTCACCACGCTCACCACACTCACCACACTCACTCACCACACTCACCACACTCACCACGCTCACCACACTCACCACACTCACCACGCTCACCACTCTCTCCCATCCCTCACCACGCTCACCACACTCACCACACTCACCACACTCACCACACTCACCACGCTCACCACTCTCTCCCATCCCTCACCACGCTCACCACACTCACCACGCTCACCACGCTCACCACACTCACCACGCTCACAACCCTCACCACGCTCACCACGCTCACCACACTCACCACACTCACCACCCTCACCACGCTCACCACGCTCACCACCCTCACCACGCTCACCACGCTCACCACACTCACCACACTCACCACCCTCACCACACTCACCACACTCACCACTCACCACACTCACCACACTCACCACGCTCACCACGCTCACCACACTCACCACACTCACCACACTCACCACGCTCACCACGCTCACCACACTCACCACGCTCACCACACTCACCACACTCCCCCATCTCTCCCCCATCTTACAGCTGGTAACAGAAACAAGAGTTTTATTTAGTGTGGGTCTCTATGAGTGTGGGTCTCTATGAGTGTGGGTCTCTATGAGTGTGGGTCTCTATGAGTATGGGTCTCTGTGGGTCTCTATGAGTCTGGGTCTCTATGAGTCTGGGTCTCTGTGGGTCTCTATGAGTGTGGGTCTCTATGAGTGTGGGTCTCTATGAGTGTGGGTCTCTATGAGTGTGGGTCTCTATGAGTCTGGGTCTCTGTGGGTCTCTATGAGTCTGGGTCTCTGTGGGTCTCTTTGGGTCTCTGTTAGTATGGGTCTCTATGGGTCTCTATGAGTGTGGGTCTCTATGAGTGTGGGTCTATGTGGGTCTCTATGAGTGTGGGTCTCTGTGGGTCTCTGTGGGTCTCTATGAGTGTGGGTCTCTGTGGGTCTCTGTGAGTGTGGGTCTCTATGAGTGTGCGTCTATGTGGGTCTCTATGAGTGTGAGTCTCTGTGGGTCTCTATGAGTGTGGGTCTCTATGAGTGTGGGTCTCTGTGGGTCTCTTTGGGTCTCTATGAGTGTGGGTCTCTATGAGTGTGGGTCTCTATGAGTGTGGGTCTCTGTGGGTCTCTATGAGTCTGGGTCTCTATGGGTCTCTGTGGGTCTCTATGAGTGTGGGTCTCTGTGAGTGTCTCTATGAGTATGGATCTCTGTGGGTCTCTATGAGTCTATGTGGGTCTCTATGATTGTGGGTTTCTGTGGGTCTCTGTCTCTCTCTCTCTCCCCGTGTCTCTCTCTCTCCCCCCGTGTCTCTCTCTCTCTCTCTCCCCGTGTCTCTCTCTCCCCGTGTCTCTCTCTCCCCGTGTCTCTCTCCCCGTGTCTCTCTCTCCCCGTGTCTCTCTCTCTCCCCGTGTCTCTCTCTCCCCGTGTCTCTCTCTCCCCCCGTGTCTCTCTCTCCCCCCGTGTCTCTCTGTCCCCCCGTGTCTCTCTCTCCCCGTGTCTCTCTCTCCCCCCGTGTCTCTCTCTCCCCGTGTCTCTCTCTACCCGTGTCTCTCTCTCCCCGTGTCTCTCTCTCTCCCCATGTCTCTCTCTCCCCGTGTCTCTCTCTCCCCGTGTCTCTCTCTCTCCCCGTGTCTCTCTCTCCCCGTGTCTCTCTCCCCGTGTCTCTCTCTCCCCGTGTCTCTCTCTCCCCGTGTCTCTCTCTCCCCCCGTGTCTCTCTCTCCCCCCGTGTCTCTCTCTCCCCCCGTGTCTCTCTCTCCCCGTGTCTCTCTCTCCCCCCGTGTCTCTCTCTCCCCGTGTCTCTCTCTACCCGTGTCTCTCTCTCCCCGTGTCTCTCTCTCTCCCCATGTCTCTCTCTCCCCGTGTCTCTCTCTCCCCGTGTGTCTCTCTCCCCGTGTCTCTCTCTCTCCCCGTGTCTCTCTCCCCGTGTCTCTCTCTCCCCGTGTCTCTCTCTCCCCGTGTCTCTCTCTCCCCGTGTCTCTCTCTCCCCGTGTCTCTCTCTCCCCGTGTCTCTCTCTCTCCCCATGTCCGTCTCTCCCCGTGTCTCTCTCTCTCTCTCTCCCCGTGTCTCTCTCGATCTCCCCGTGTCTCTCTCTCCCCGTGTCTCTCTCCCCGTGTCTCTCTCTCCCCGTGTCTCTCTCTCCGTGTCTCTCTCTCCCCGTGTCTCTCTCTCCCCGTGTCTCTCTCTCCCCGTGTCTCTCTCTCCCCGTGTCTCTCTCTCTCCCCGTGTCTCTCTCTCTCCCCGTGTCTCTCTCCCCGTGTCTCTCTCTCCGTCTCTCTCTCCCCGTGTCTCTCTCTCCCCGTGTCTCTCTCTCTCCGTGTCTCTCTCTCCCCGTGTCTCTCTCCCCGTGTCTCTCTCTCCCCGTGTCTCTCTCTCCCCGTGTCCGTCTCTCCCCGTGTCTCTCTCGATCTCCCCGTGTCTCTCTCTCCCCGTGTCTCTCTCTCCCCGTGTCTCTCTCTCCCCGTGTCTCTCTCTCTCCCCGTGTCTCTCTCTCCCCGTGTCTCTCTCCCCGTGACAGATCGTGGCTCAGACAATGTCGCTCTCTGCTCTCTCTCCTCCCTCCCCCCTCTCTCTCCCCTTCTATTCAAGTGCAAATGAGATGTCCACGGGATATCAGACGTGAATTATCATTCACACACACAGAGAGAGAGAGACACACACAGTGACACACACACACAGTGACACACACACATACACACAGTGACACACACAGTGACACACACACAGAGAAACACATACACACATTGACACACACAGAGACACACACACAGTGACACACACACACAGTGACAAACACACACACACAGAGACACACACACAGTGACACACACACACAGTGACACACACAGTGACACACACACAGAGAGACACACACACAGTGACACACATACACACAGTGACAAACACAGTGACACACACAGTGACACACGCAGTGACACACACACAGAGAGACACACACAGTGACACACATACACACAGTGACAAACACAGTGACACACACAGTGTACACACACACAGTGACACACACACAGTGTACACACACACACACAGTGACACACACAGTGACACAGTGACACACACAGTGACAAACACAGTGACACACACAGTGTACACACACACACAGTGTACACACACAGACAGTGACACACACACACAGTGTACACACACACACACAGTGACACACACAGTGACAAACACAGTGACATACACACAGACACAGTGACACACACACACAGACACAGTGACACACACACAGTGACACACACACAACAACAACAACAACCGCCATTCGCCACTAAGTGGCGGTGACGTCACCACGACGCTTGTGCCAGGCTATGTGCACCTTGAGGCCACGTGAAGTGTCGAACGCCCACTGGCAGGAGGTCACGGGGCAGACCCAGCAGGTGCCACGGGTCGACTGACTGAGATGACTGAGATGACTAGGCTGATGCACCACCTGTGCCCCCTTACTGTGCCAGGCTAGGTGCACCAGGAGGTCACGGGGCAGACCCAGCAGGTGCCACGGGTCGACTGACTGAGATGACTGGCTGATGCACCACCTGTGCCCCCTACTGTGTGTGTGTCACTGTGTGTGTGTCACTGTGTGTGTGTCACTGTGTGTGTGTGTCACTGTGTGTGTGTGTCACTGTGTGTGTGTCACTGTGTGTGTGTGTGTCACTGTGTGTGTGTGTGTGTGTCACTGTGTGTGTGTGTCACTGTGTGTGTGTCACTGTGTGTGTGTGTCACTGTGTGTGTGTGTGTCACTGTGTGTGTGTGTCACTGTGTGTGTGTGTGTCACTGTGTGTGTGTCACTGTGTCACTGTGTGTGTGTGTCACTGTGTGTGTCACTGTGTGTGTCACTGTGTGTGTCACTGTGTGTGTCACTGTGTGTGTGTGTCACTGTGTGTGTGTGTCACTGTGTGTGTGTCACTGTGTGTGTCACTGTGTGTGTGTGTCACTGTGTGTGTGTGTCACTGTGTGTGTGTCACTGTGTGTGTGTGTCACTGTGTGTGTGTGTGTGTCACTGTGTGTGTGTGTCACTGTGTGTGTGTCACTGTGTGTGTGTGTCACTGTGTGTGTGTGTGTGTCACTGTGTGTGTGTGTCACTGTGTGTGTGTCACTGTGTGTGTGTGTCACTGTGTGTGTGTGTCACTGTGTGTGTGTGTCACTGTGTGTGTGTGTCACTGTGTGTGTGTCACTGTGTGTGTGTCTCTGTGTGTGTGTCACTGTGTGTGTCACTGTGTGTGTGTGTCACTGTGTGTGTGTCACTGTGTGTGTCACTGTGTGTGTGTCTCTGTGTGTGTGTCACTGTGTGTGTCACTGTGTGTGTGTGTCACTGTGCGTGTGTCACTGTGTGTGTCACTGTGTGTGTGTGTGTCACTGTGTGTGTGTGTCACTGTGTGTCACTGTGTGTGTGTGTCACTGTGTGTGTCACTGTGTGTGTGTGTCACTGTGTGTGTCACTGTGTGTGTCACTGTGTGTGTGTCACTGTGTGTGTGTGTCACTGTGTGTGTGTGTCACTGTGTGTGTCACTGTGTGTGTGTGTCACTGTGTGTGTCACTGTGTGTGTCACTGTGTGTGTGTCACTGTGTGTGTGTGTCACTGTGTGTGTGTGTGTCACTGTGTGTGTGTCACTGTGTGTGTCACTGTGTGTGTCACTGTGTGTGTCACTGTGTGTGTCACTGTGTGTGTCACTGTGTGTGTCACTGTGTGTGTGTCACTGTGTGTGTACACTGTGTGTGTGTGTCACTGTGTGTGTGTGTCACTGTGTGTGTCACTGTGTGTGTCACTGTGTGTGTGTGTCACTGTGTGTGTCACTGTGTCACTGTGTGTGTGTGTCACTGTGTGTGTCACTGTGTGTGTGTGTCACTGTGTGTGTGTCACTGTGTGTGTGTCACTGTGTGTGTGTGTGTCTGTGTGTGTGTCACTGTGTGTGTGTGTCACGTGACATATGTTCGGCGTCTTCCGCTTCTCACCCCTCCCCCCTCTCCCATTGTGCGGGAAGACAAAGACGGGCGGGTAGGGGGAGGGGCCGAGAGGGGGGAGGGGCGGGAAGGGGGGTTGGAGGGGTGACCGGTCAGCTGGTTTCACTTCGCGAGCAAAGACAAAGCTACCCCGGGTAGCCTCTGGCAGGGCTTGTAGGGGCAAGTGCTGTGTGGAGCGAGTACTCACTCACCACTCACTCACTCACTCACCACTCACTCACTCACCACTCACTCACCCACTCACTCACTCACCACTCACTCACCCACTCAAACACTCACTCACTCACTCACCACTCACTCACTCACCACTCACTCACCCACTCACTCACTCACCACTCACTCACCCACTCAAACACTCACTCACTCACTCACCACTCACTCACTCACCACTCACTCACCCACTCACTCACTCACCACTCACTCACTCACCCACTCACTCACTCACCCACTCACTCACCCACTCACTCACTCACCCACTCACTCACCCACTCACTCACCACTCACTCACTCACTCACCCACTCACTCACTCACTCACCCACTCACTCACCACTCACTCACCCACTCACCCACTCACTCACCACTCACTCACTCACTCACCCACTCACTCACTCACTCACCCACTCACTCACCCACTCACTCACTCACCCACTCACTCACCACTCACTCACCCACTCACTCACTCACCCACCCACTCACTCACCCACTCACTCACCCACCCACTCACTCACTCACCCACTCACTCACTCACCCACCCACTCACTCACTCACTCACCACTCACTCACACACTCACACACTCACACACTCACTCACACACTCACTCACTCACTCACCCACTCACTCACTCACTCACCCACTCACTCACCCACTCACCCACTCACTCACTCACCACTCACTCACCACTCACTCACCCACTCACTCACTCACCCACTCACTCACTCACTCACCCACTCACTCACTCACCACTCACTCACCCACTCACTCACTCACCACTCACTCACCCACTCACTCACTCACTCACCACTCACTCACTCACTCACCACTCACTCACCACTCACTCACTCACCCACTCACTCACTCACTCACCACTCACTCACTCACTCACCCACTCACTCACTCACCACTCACTCACTCACCCACTCACACACTCACTCACTCACCACTCACTCACTCACCACTCACTCACTCACTCACCACTCACTCACTCACCCACTCACCACTCACCACTCACTCACCCACCCACTCACTCACACACTCACCACTCACTCACTCACTACTCACTCACTCACTCACCCACTCACTCACTCACCCACTCACTCACTCACCCACCCACTCACTCACCCACCCACTCACTCACCCACTCATTCACTTGCCCACTCAGCCACTCACTCACTCACCCACTCACCCACTCACTCACTCACCCACTCACCCACTCACCCACTCACTCACTCACCCACTCACCCACTCACTCACCCACTCACTCACTCACCCACTCACCCACTCACTCACCCACTCACTCACCCACTCACTCACTCACCCACTCACTCACCCACCCACTCACTCACCCACTCACTCACTCACCCACTCACTCACTCACCCACTCACTCACCCACTCACTCACTCACCACTCACCCACTCACTCACTCACCACTCACCCACTCACCACTCACCCACTCACTCACTCACCCACTCACTCACTCACCCACTCACTCACTCACCCACTCACTCACCCACTCACTCACTCACCCACTCACTCACTCACTCACCCACTCACTCACGCACTCACTCACTCACCCACTCACTCACCCACTCACTCACTCACTCACCACTCACTCACTCACTCACCACTCACTCACTCACCACTCACTCACTCACCCACTCACTCACTCACCCACTCACTCACCACTCACTCACTCACTCACCACTCACTCACTCACCACTCACTCACTCACCACTCACTCACCACTCACTCACTCACTCACCCACTCACTCACTCACCCACTCACTCACTCACCCACTCACTCACTCACTCACCACTCACTCACTCACCCACTCACTCACTCACCACTCACTCACCACTCACTCACTCACTCACCCACTCACTCACTCACCCACTCACTCACTCACCCACTCACTCACTCACTCACCACTCACTCACTCACCCACTCACTCACTCACCACTCACTCACTCACCCACTCACTCACTCACCCACTCACTCACTCACCCACTCACTCACTCACCCACTCACTCACTCACTCACACACTCACTCACCCACCCACTCACTCACTCACCCACTCACTCACTCACCCACTCACTCACCCACTCACTCACTCACCACTCACTCACTCACCCACTCACTCACCCACTCACTCACTCACCACTCACTCACTCACCACTCACTCACT
>NW_022639013.1:7500-57500 GCF_010993605.1 Petromyzon marinus | reverse complement strand
CCACCACCACTACCACCACCACCACTACCACCACCACTACCACCACCATCACCATCACCACCAGCCGGGGACCAATATAAATCTCGAGATCATGGAATTAACACACACAGAGACCCATAGACATACATAGAGATACACAGAGACCCATAGAGATATATAGAGACCCATAGACATACATAGAGATACAGAGAGATACATAGAGATACACAGAGACCCATAGAGATACATAGAGACCCATAGACATACATAGAGATACATAGAGATACATAGAGATACACAGAGACCCATAGAGATACATAGAGATACACAGAGACCCATAGAGATACATAGAGATACACAGAGACCCATAGAGATACATAGAGATACACAGAGACCCATAGAGATACATAGATATGCATAGAGACTCATAGACATACATAGAGACCCATAGACATACATAAAGATACATAGAGATACATAGAGATACATAGAGACCCATAGAGATACATAGAGATACACAGAGACCCATAGAGACTCATAGACATACATAGAGATACATAAAGACCCATAGACATACATAGAGACCGATATAGACCCATAGAGACTCATAGACATACATAGAGATACACAGAGACCCATAGAGACTCATAGAGATACATAGAGATACACAGAGACCCATAGACATACATAGAGACCCATAGAGATACATGGAGACCCATAGAGATACATAGACATACATAGAGACCCATAGAGACACATAGAGACACATAGAGATACATAGAGATACATAGAGACCTATAGAGATACATAGAGACCCATAGAGATACATAGAGACCCATAGAGATACATAGAGACCCATAGAGATACATAGAGACCCATAGAGATACATAGAGACCCATAGAGATACATAGAGACCCATAGAGATACATAGAGACCCATAGAGATACACAGAGACCCATAGAGATACACAGAGACGCATAGAGACTCATAGACATACATAGATATACACAGAGACCCATAGACATACATAGAGACCCATAGAGATACATAGAGACCCATAGAGATACATAGACATACATAGAGACCCATAGAGATACATAGACATACATAGAGACCCATAGAGATACACAGAGACCCATAGAGATACATAGAGATACATAGAGACCCATAGAGATACACAGAGACCAATAGACATACATAGAGACCCATAGAGATACACAGAGACCCATAGAGATACATAGACATACATAGAGACCCATAGAGACCCATAGAGATACATAGAGACCCACAGAGATACATAGACATACATAGAGACCCATAGACATACATAGAGACCCATATAGACCCATAGAGATACATAGAGACCCATAGAGATACATAGAGATACACAGAGACTCATAGAGATACATAGAGACCCATATAGACCCATAGAGATACATAGAGACACATAGAGACTCATAGAGATACATAGAGACCCATAGACATACATAGAGACCCATATAGACACAGACATACATAGAGACACCCATATAGACCCATAGACATACATAGAGACCCATAGAGATACATAGAGACCCATAGACATACATAGAGACCCATAGAGATACATAGAGACCCATAGCGATACATAGAGATACACAGAGACTCATAGACATACATAGAGACCCATATAAACCCATAGAGATACACAGAGACCCATAGAGGTACATAGAGATACATAGAGACCCATAGAGATACATAGACATACATAGAGACCCATAGACATACATAGAGACCCATATAGACCCATAGACATACATAGAGACCGATAGAGATACATAGAGACCCATAGACATACATAGAGACCCATATAGACCCATAGACATACATAGAGACCGATAGAGATACATAGAGACCCATATAGACCCATATAAATACATAGAGACCCATAGAGATACATAGAGACCCATAGAGATACATAGACATACATAGAGACCCATAGACATACATAGAGACCCATATAGACCCATAGAGATACATAGAGACCCATAGAGATACACAGAGACCCATCAGCCTCAAATGAGTACCTAGTGCGGTGTAGTAAACATCGCCACTAGGGAGACAAAGGCGGTCGGGCGTGGTGCTGGCCACCCACCCCTTCGTGTGCCGTTACGGCCTTCATAGGTGCTCGCTAACAGCACTTGCCCCTACAGTCTGTTAAGGCTATTGGGGGGATCTTTGTCTTTGTTTGTCTGTGTGTGTGTCTGTGTGTAGGTGAGTCTCTGTGTGTGTGTCTGTGTGTAGGTGAGTCTCTGTGTGTGTGTCTGTGTGTAGGTGAGTCTCTGTGTGTGTGTGTAGGTGAGTCTCTGTGTGTCTGTGTGTAGGTGAGTCTCCCTGTGTGTGTCTGTGTGTAGGTGAGTCTCTGTGTGTGTATCTGTGTGTAGGTGAGTCTCTGTGTGTGTGTCTGTGTGTATGTGAGTCTCTGTGTGTGTGTCTGTGTGTAGGTGAGTCTCTGTGTGTGTCTGTGTGTAGGTACGTCTCTGTGTGTCTGTGTTTAGGTGAGTCTGTGTGTGTGTGTCTGTGCGTAGGTGAGTCTCTGTGTGTGTGTCTGTGTGTAGGTGAGTCTCTGTGTGTGTATCTGTGTGTAGGTGAGTCTCTGTGTGTGTATCTGTGTGTAGGTGAGTCTCGGTATGTGTGTCTGTGTGTAGGTGAATCTCTGCGTGTGTATCTGTGTGTAGGTGAGTCTCTGTGTGTGTGTCTGTGTGTAGGTGAGTCTCTGTGTGTGTGTGTCTGTGCGTAGGTGAGTCTCTGTGTGTGTGTCTGTGTGTAGGTGAGTCTCTGTGTGTGTGTCTGTGTGTAGGTGAGTCTCTGTGTGTGTGTCTGTGTGTAGGTACGTCTCTGTGTGTCTGTGTTTAGGTGAGTCTCTGTGTGTGTGTCTGTGCGTAGGTGAGTCTCTGTGTGTGTGTCTGTGTGTAGGTGAGTCTCTGTGTGTGTGTCTGTGTGTAGGTGAGTCTCTGTGTGTGTGTCTGTGTGTAGGTGAGTCTCTGTGTGTGTATCTGTGTGTAGGTGAGTCTCTGTGTGTGTGTGTGTGTAGGTGAGTCTCTGTGTGTCTGTGTGTAGGTGAGTCTCCCTGTGTGTGTCTGTGTGTAGGTGAGTCTCTGTGTGTGTATCTGTGTGTAGGTGAGTCTCTGTGTGTGTGTCTGTGTGTAGGTGAGTCTCTGTATGTGTGTCTGTGTGTAGGTAAGTCTCTGTGTGTGTGTCTGTGTGTAGGTACGTCTCTGTGTGTCTGTGTTTAGGTGAGTCTCTGTGTGTGTGTCTGTGTGTAGGTGAGTCTCTGTGTGTGTGTCTGTGTGTAGGTGAGTCTCTGTGTGTGTGTCTGTGTGTAGGTGAGTCTCTGTGTGTGTGTGTCTGTGTGTAGGTGAGTCTCTGTGTGTGTGTCTGTGTGTAGGTGAGTCTCTGTGTGTCTGTGTGTAGGTGTGTGTCTGTGTGTCTGTGAGTGTCTGTGTGTCTGTGTGTAGGTGAGTGTCTGTGTGTGTGTGTCTGTGTGTAGGTGAGTCTCTGTGTGTGTGTGTCTGTGTGTAGGTGAGTCTGTGTGTGTGTATCTGTGTGTAGGTGAGTCTCTGTGTGTGTGTCTGTGTGTAGGTGAGTCTCTGTGTGTGTGTGTCTGTGTGTAGGTGAGTCTCTGTGTGTGTGTGTCTGTGTGTAGGTGAGTGTCTGTGTGTAGGTGAGTCTCTGTGTGTCTGTGTGTAGGTGAGTGTCTGTGTGTGTAGGTGAGTGTCTGTGTGTCTGTGTGTAGGTGAGTGTCTGTGTGTCTGTGTGTAGGTGAGTGTCTGTGTGTGTGTGTCTGTGTGTAGGTGAGTCTCTGTGTGTGTGTGTCTGTGTGTAGGTGAGTCTCTGTGTGTGTGTGTCTGCGTGTAGGTGAGTCTCTGTGTGTGTGTGTCTGTGTGTAGGTGAGTCTCTGTGTGTGTGTGTCTGTGTGTAGGTGAGTCTCTGTGTGTGTGTCTGTGTGTAGGTGAGTCTCTGTGTGTGTGTGTCTGTGTGCAGGTGAGTCTCTGTGTGTGTGTGTCTGTGTGTAGGTGAGTCTCTGCGTGTGTGTGTCTGTGTGTAGGTGAGTCTCTGTGTGTGTGTGTCTGTGTGTAGGTGAGTCTCTGTGTGTGTGTGTCTGTGTGTAGGTGAGTCTCTGTGTGTGTGTGTCTGTGTGTAGGTGAGTCTCTGTGTGTGTGTGTCTGTGTGTAGGTGAGTCTCTCTCTCCCCCTCACAGCTACAACTCAAAGCTCACTGCAAGCAGCAGATGGCACGGGGCTCACGTTACACAACGCCAATCAAAGTGCCACCGCTCCACAGACAAAGCTCACCTAGGTAGCCTCTAACAGGGCTGTAGGGGCAAGTGCTGTTGGCTAGCGAGTAGCAGCAGCAGTGTCTATGTACTACACACACCACACACATAGACAAAGCTCCCCTAGGTAGCCTCTAGCAGGGCTGTAGGGGCAAGTGCTGTTAGCTAGCGAGTAGCAGCAGCAGTGTCTATGTACTACACACACCACACACACAGACAAAGCTACCCCCAGGTAGCCTCTAACAGGGCTGTAGGGGCAAGTGCTGTTAGCTAGCGAGTAGCAGCAGCAGTGTCTATGTACTACACACACCACACATAGACAAAGCTCCCCCAGGTAGCCTTTAGCAGGGTTGTAGGGGCAAGTGCTGTTAGCTAGCGAGTAGCAGCAGCAGTGTCTATGTACTACACACACCACACACACAGACAAAGCTCCCCCAGGTAGCCTCTAGCAGGGTTGTAGGGGCAAGTGCTGCTAGCTAGCGAGTAGCAGCAGCAGTGTCTATGTACTACACACACCACGCACACAGACAAAGCTCACCCAGGTAGCCTCTAGCAGGGCTGTAGGGGCAAGTGCTTGTTAGCTAGCGAGTAGCAGCAGCAGTGTCTATGTACTACACACACCACACACAGATAAAGCTCCCCCAGGTAGCCTCTAGCAGGGCTGTAGAGGCAAGTGGTGTTAGCTAGCGAGTAGCAGCAGCAGTGTCTATGTACTACACACACCACGCACACAGACAAAGCTCACCCAGGTAGCCTCTAGCAGGGCTGTAGGGGCAAGTGCTTGTTAGCTAGCGAGTAGCAGCAGTATCTATGTACTACACACCACACACAGTGCGCTAACCAGGGCACCACCACTCTCCACATACATAATTACACACACTATATATATACACAGTTACACACACACTATATACACACAATATAGGTGAGTGAGTCGGTGAGTGAATGAGTGAATGATTGAGTTAGTGAGTGGTTGAGCGAGTGAGTGAGCGAGTGAGTGGTTGAGTGAGTGAATAAGTGAGTGAATGAGTGAGCGGTTGAGTAAGTGAATGATTGAGTTTAGTGAGTGGTTGAATGAGTGGTTGAATGAGTGAGTGGTTGAATGAGTGAGTGAGTGAATGAGTGAGTGAGTGAATGAGTGATTGAATGAGTGAGTGGTTGAGTGGTTGAGTGAGTGAATGAGTGAATGAGTGAGTGAATGAGTGAACGAGTGAGTGAAGAAGTGAGTGGTTGAGTGAGTGAGTGATTGATCGGGTGAGTGTTTGAGTGAGTGAGTCAATGAGTGAATTAATGAGTGAATTAATAAGTGAGTGAATGAGTGAGTGGTTGAATGAATGAGTGAATGAGTGAGTGGTTGAGTTAGTGAGTGAATGAGTGAGTCGATGAGTGAGTGAATGAGTGAGTGAATGAGTGAGTGAATGAGTGAATGAATGAGTGAATTAGTGAATGAGTGAGTTAATGAGTGAGTGAATGAGTGAGTGACTGAGTGAATGACTGAGTTGAATGAATGAGTGAATGAATGAGTGAATGAGTGAGTGAATGAGTGAGTCAATGAGTGCGTGAGTGAATGAATGAGTGAGCGACTGAGTGAATGACTGACTGAGTGAATGAATGAGTGAATGAATGAATGAGTTGAATGAGTCAACTCACGTGGTCCCTGGCCAGTCCCAGCCAGGTCTTCATCAAGAGACGCATTCGCGTCGCGTGGAACTTCCAGGAAGTCTTCACGGCCACGAACACATCCGTCACGCGGAGCGATTCGCCATCGGCATCATCATCAGCAGCCCCACCACCACCAGAATCATCATCAGCAGCATCATCAGCAGCATCAGCAGCAGCAACATCAGCAGCGCGAGATCGCAGTGATAGGATGGATGAGAGTGAACGCGGTGATGATGGTGGTGGTGGTGGTGGTTTGGGTGCTGATGATGCTGCTGCTGATGATGATGATGCTGATGATGATGCTGATGACAGTAGTGATGACAGAGAGGATTTCAGCAGCGCTGACAGTGATGCCACTGCTGATGATGATGATGATGCTGCTCTTGCTGCTGTTACTGCTGATGATGCAGATGATGATGGTGGTGGTGGTGGTGGGGCCGCTGTTGATGCTGCTGCTGCTGATGATGCTACTGCTGATGATGATGCTGCTCTTGCTGCTGATGCTGCTGCTGATGGTGGTGGCGGTGGGGCCGATCTTGAGGCTGCTGCTGCTGATGATGATGATGCTGCTCTTGCTGATGCTGCTCTTGCTCTTGCTGCTGATGCTGCTGCTGATGATGGTGATGCTGATGATGGTGCTTCTGATGCTGCTGCTCTTGCTGATGCTGCTGCTGCTCTTGCTGCTGCTGCTCTTGCTGCTGCTGCTGATGATGCTGCTGCTCTTGCTGCTGCTGCTGATGAAGGTGATGCTGCTGCTGCTCTTGCTGCTGCTAATGCTGCTGATGGTGCTGCTGCTGCTGATGTTGATGGTAGTGCTGCTGCTGCTGTTGCTGCTGCTGATGATGCTGCTGATGATGATGATGGTAGTGCTGCTGCTGCTGATGATGCTGCTGCTGATGATGCTGATGATGCTGCTGCTGCTGATGATGATGGTAGTGCTGCTGCTGCTGATGGTGCTGCTCTTGCTGCTGATGCTGCTGCTGATGCTGCTGATGATGCTGATGATGATGCTGCTGCTGCTGTTCTCGTGCCCACCACGGCAGCGGCGTCTCCGAGACCACGTGGTCGCCTCCGTGCCCTCGAGCGGCCGGGCGGCAGCGGCCACGGGGCCACGGGCGGCCCGCGGGCAGCCACGGGCCTCGTCGGTTCGACGCCGGCACGGGGCCCCTGGCTACCAGCATCGCCACCACCACCACCACCATCATCACCAGCATCACCACCAGCATCGCCACCACCACCACCATCATCACCAGCATCACCAGCACCACCAGCAGCACCACCACCACCACCAGCATCACCACCATCATCGCCACCAGCACCAGCACCACCACCCGCACCACCACCAGCACCACCACCAGCACCACCACCAGCACCACCACCATCACCACCATCACCAGCAGCACCACCATCACCACCAGCACCAGCACCACCACCATCACCACCATGACCACCATCACCACCATCACCACCAGCACCAGCACCACCACCATCACCACCATGACCACCACCATGACCACCACCACCACCAGCAGCACCACCAGCAGCACCACCACCACCACCATCACCACCAGCACCAGCACCACCGGGCAGCCTCATCAGAGCTGCGAGGGTGACCACCAGCGTGAGTGACACCGCTAGCACCATGGACAGCTTGCCTGACGAGGTCCGCATTGTCGCCTCTTAAGTTCGCTACAAAACTCCCCCCCCCTACCCCTGCAACTGAATTTTCTGCGTGTTTTATATTTTTGTTTAAATAAAAAAAATCAATCAACTCGCTTAGGGGGGGGGGGTTGGGTGGTTTTGGTTCGATCTGATCAGCCTGTGCGTGCGAGCCGAGCCGATCAGAGAGGCAAGCGTCGATATTGAATAGAACGGCGAACGCAGAGCCAGACAGCAACCACAGTCAGCCCTGGGCTGACTGAATGAGCCGATGGCCTTGAGGAGGTCTCCCTTATATAGACTCGGCCCCGCCCCACACCACTGCGGACACACCCACAACCACCCTCGTCCCGCCCTCTGGCCCCGCCCCCAACCTCCACAACCAATGAGGACACGCCCACACACCCACAACCACCCTCGCCCCGCCCTCCGGCACTGCTCAGGTACTTTCAAGTCTATCCCCTCACCACAGGACCACGCCCATTGTGGACCCCCCCACAGCTTACCACCCACTTTGACCTCAGCCAGCCAATCAGCGTTCTCTACCCCCACACTCACCACAGTGGAGGGGGGAGGGAGACTCCGCCCATAACAGGCTCCACCCCCCCCTCTGTTGCCTCAGCCAGCCAATCAGCGCCATCCTCATCACAGGAAGGGGGAAACTCCCTTTGACCCGCCCCACTTTCACCTCAACCAGCCAATCAGCGCATCCCCACACAGCCTGTGGATCTTTGTGGGTCTCTGTGGGTCTCTATGATTCTATTTAAGTTTATTTTTCAGTTTATTTATTTTTGGTATATATATGGGTCTCTATGGGTCTCTGTGGGTCTCTATGGGTCTCTGTGGGTCTCTATGGGTCGCTGTGGGTCTCTAAGGGTGTCTATGGGTCTCTGTGGGTCTCTAAGGGTCTCTGTGGGTCTCTGTGGGTCTATGTGATTCTATTTAAGTTTATTTTTCAGTTTATTTATTTTTGGTATATATATGGGTCTCTATGGGTATCTATGGGTCTCTGTGGGTCTCTATGGGTGTCTATGATTCTATATGGGTCTCTGTGGGTCTCTCTGGATCTAAGTGGGTCTCTATGAGTATGGGTCTCTATGAGTATGGGTCTCTGTGGGTCTTTATGATTCTATATGGGTCTCTGTGGGTCTCTATGATGCTATATGGGTCTCTATGATTCTATATGGGTGTCTATGAGTATGGGTCTCTATGGGTCTCTGTGGGTCTCTATGAGTCTCGCAGGATCTCTGTGGGTCTTTATGAGTCAATGTTAAAGTCTCCCATAGACTTCAATATTAAAGTCTCCCCATAGACTTCAATGTTAAAGTCTCCCATAGACTTCAATGTTAAAGTCTCCCCATAGACTTCAATGTTAAAGTCTCCCATAGACTTCAATGTTAAAGTCTCCCATAGACTTCAATGTTAAAGTCTCCCCATAGACTTCAATGTTAAAGTCTCCCATAGACTTCAATGTTAAAGTCTCCCATAGACTTCAATGCTAAAGTCTCCCATAGACTTCAGTGTTAAAGTCTCCCCATAGACTTCAATGCTAAAGTCTCCCATAGACTTCACTGTTAAAGTATCCCATAGACTTCAGTGTTAAAGGCTCCTATAGATTTCAATGTTAAAGTATCCCCATAGACTTCAATGTTAAAGTCTCCCATATACTTCAATGTTAAAGTCTCCCATAGACTTCAGTGTTAAAGTCTACCATAGACTTCAGTGTTAAAGTCTCCCATAGACTTCAATGTTAAAGTCTCCCATAGACTTCAATGTTAAAGTCTCCCATAGACTTCAGTGTTTAAGGCTCCCATAGACTTCAATGTTAAAGTCTCCCCATAGACTTCAATGTTAAAGTCTCCCATAGACTTCAATGTTAAAGGCTCCCATAGACTTCAATGTTAAAGTCTCCCATAGACTTCAATGTTAACGTCTCCCCACAGACTTCAATGTTAAAGTGTCCCATAGGCTTCAATGTTGAAGTCTCCCCATAGACTTCAATGTTAACGTCTCCCCACAGACTTCAATGTTAAAGTGTCCCATAGGCTTCAATGTTGAAGTCTCCCCATAGACTCCAGTGTTAAAGTCTCCCATAGACTTCAGTGTTAAAGTCTCCCCATAGACTTCAATGTTAAAGTTTCCCCATATATATTCTTAGTTTTTTCGGTAAAGTCACGTTGAAGAGAAACAACAAAATAACAAAATATATAAAACAATAAAAAATTCTCACGACGTTTCGACCATAACTCAAACGGTTGTTTCTCTTCAACGTGACTTTACCGAAAAAACTAAGAATATGAATTACTGCAGTCACGAAAGCTTTAAATCAAAATTTTTCCCCATATACTTCAATGTTAAATTCTCCCATAGACTTCAATGTTAAAGTCTCCCATAGACTTCAATGTTAAAGTATCCCATATACTTCAATGTTAAAGTCTCCCATAGACTTCAGTGTTAAAGTCTCCTATAGACATCAATGTTAAAGTCTCCCATAGACTTCAATGTTAAAGTCTCCCATAGACTTCAGTGTTGAAGTCTCCCATAGACTTCAATGTTAAAGTCTCCCATAGACTTCAATGTTAAAGTCTCCCATAGACGTCTATGTTAAAGTCTCCCATAGACTTCAATGTTAAAGTCTCCCCATAGACGTCAATGTTAAAGTCTCCCATAGGCTTCAGTGTTAAAGGCTCCCATAGATTTCAATGTTAAAGGCTCCCATAGGCTACAATGTTAAAGTCTCCCCATAGACTTCAATGTTAAAGGCTCCCATAGACTTCAGTGTTAAAGTATCCCATAGACTTCAGTGTTTAAGGCTCCCATAGACTTCAATGTTAAAGTCTCCCCATAGACTTCAGTGTTAAAGTCTCCCATAGACTTCAGTGTTAAAGGCTCCCATAGACTTCAATGTTAAAGTCTCCCCATAGACTTTAATGTTAAAGTCTCCCATAGACTTCAATGTTAAAGTCTCCCCATAGACTTCAGTGTTACAGACTCCCATAGACTTCAATGTTGAAGTCTCCCCATAGACTTCAATGTTAAAGTCTCCCATAGACTTCAATGTTAAAGTCTCCCCATAGACTTCAGTGTAACAGACTCCCATAGACTTCAATGTTGAAGTATCCCATAGACTTCAATGTTAAAGTCTCCCATAGACTTCAATGTTAAAGTCTCCCATAGACTTCAGTGTTAAAGGCTCCCATAGACTCCAGTGTTAAAGTCTCCCATAGACTTCAGTGTTAAAGTCTCCCCATAGACTTCAATGTTAAAGTTTCCTCATATACTTCAATGTTAAATTCTCCCATAGACTTCAATGTTAAAGTCTCCCATAGACTTCAATGTTAAAGTATCCCATAGACTTCAATGTTAAAGTCTCCCATAGACTTCAGTGTTAAAGTCTCCCATAGACATCAATGTTAAAGTCTCCCATAGACTTCAATGTTAAAGTCTCCCATAGACTTCAGTGTTAAAGTTTCCCCATATACTTCAATGTTAAATTCTCCCATAGACTTCAATCTTAAAGTCTCCCATAGACGTCTATGTTAAAGTCTCCCATAGACTTCAATGTTAAAGTCTCCCCATAGACGTCAATGTTAAAGTCTCCCATAGGCTTCAGTGTTAAAGGCTCCCATAGATTTCAATGTTAAATGCTCCCATAGGCTACAGTGTTAAAGTATCCCATAGACTTCAGTGTTTAAGGCTCCCATAGACTTCAATGTTAAAGTCTCCCCATAGACTTCAATGTTAACGTCTCCCCACAGACTTCAATGTTAAAGTGTCCCATAGGCTTCAATGTTGAAGTCTCCCCATAGACTCCAGTGTTAAAGTCTCCCATAGACTTCAGTGTTAAAGTCTCCCCATAGACTTCAATGTTAAAGTTTCCCCATATATATTCTTAGTTTTTTCGGTAAAGTCACGTTGAAGAGAAACAACAAAATAACAAAATATATAAAACAATAAAAAATTCTCACGACGTTTCGACCATAACTCAAACGGTTGTTTCTCTTCAACGTGACTTTACCGAAAAAAACTAAGAATATGAATTACTGCAGTCACGAAAGCTTTAAATCAAAAATTTTCCCCATATACTTCAATGTTAAATTCTCCCATAGACTTCAATGTTAAAGTCTCCCATAGACTTCAATGTTAAAGTATCCCATATACTTCAATGTTAAAGTCTCCCATAGACTTCAGTGTTAAAGTCTCCCATAGACTTCAATGTTAAAGTCTCCCATAGACTTCAATGTTAAAGTCTCCCATAGACGTCTATGTTAAAGTCTCCCATAGACTTCAATGTTAAAGTCTCCCCATAGACGTCAATGTTAAAGTCTCCCATAGGCTTCAGTGTTAAAGGCTCCCATAGATTTCAATGTTAAAGGCTCCCATAGGCTACAATGTTAAAGTCTCCCCATAGACTTCAATGTTAAAGGCTCCCATAGACTTCAGTGTTAAAGTATCCCATAGACTTCAGTGTTTAAGGCTCCCATAGACTTCAATGTTAAAGTCTCCCCATAGACTTCAGTGTTAAAGTCTCCCATAGACTTCAGTGTTAAAGGCTCCCATAGACTTCAATGTTAAAGTCTCCCCATAGACTTTAATGTTAAAGTCTCCCATAGACTTCAATGTTAAAGTCTCCCCATAGACTTCAATGTTAAAGGCTCCCCATAGCGTTCAATGTTAAAGGCTCCCCATCGCGTTCAATGTTTAAGGCTCCCCTATAGCGTTCAATGTTAAAGGCTCCCCATAGCTGTTCAATGTTAAGGCTTCCCCATAGCGTTCAATGTTAAATGGCTCCCCCATCGCGTTCAAGTGGTTAAGGCTCCCCATCGCGTTCAGTGTTAAAGGCTCCCCATCGCGTTTCAGTGTTAAAGGCTCCCATAGCGTTCAAGTGTTAAAAGGCTCCCCATAGCGTTCAGTGTTAAAGGCTCCCCATAGCGTACAATGTTAAAGGCTCCACATAGCGTTCAATGTTTAAAGGCTCCCCATAGCGTTCAATGTTTAAAGGCTCCCCATAGCGTCAATGTTAAAGGCTCCCCATAGCGTTCAATGTTAAAGGCTCCCCATAGCGTTCAATGTTAAAGGCTCCCCATAGCGTTCAAGGTTAAAGGCTCCCCATCGCGTTCAATGTTAAAGGCTCCCCATAGCGTTCAATGTTAAAGGCTCCCCATAGCGTTCAGTGTTAAAGGCTCCCCATAGCGTTCAGTGTTAAAGGCTCCCCATAGCGTTCAGTGTTAAAGGCTCCCCATAGCGTTCAATGTTAAAGGCTCCCCATAGCGTTCAGTGTTAAAGGCTCCCCATAGCGTTCAGTGTTAAAGGCTCCCCATAGCGTTCAATGTTAAAGGCTCCCCATAGCGTTCAGTGTTAAAGGCTCCCCATAGCGTTCAAGTGTTAAAGGCTCCCCATAGCGTTCAATGTTAAAGGCTCCCCATAGCGTTCAATGTTAAAGGCTCCCCATAGCGTTCAATGTTAAAGGCTCCCCATAGCGTTCAATGTTAAAGGCTCCCCATAGCGTTCAATGTTAAAGGCTCCCCATAGCGTTCAGTGTTAAAGGCTCCCCATAGCGTTCAGTGTTAAAGGCTCCCATAGCGTTCAGTGTTAAAGGCTCCCCATAGCGTTCAGTGTTAAAGGCTCCCCATAGCGTTCAGTGTTAAAGGCTCCCCATAGCGTTCAGTGTTAAAGGCTCCCCATAGCGTTCAGTGTTAAAGGCTCCCCATAGCGTTCAGTGTTAAAGGCTCCCCATAGCGTTCAATGTTAAAGGCTCCCCATAGCGTTCAGTGTTAAAGGCTCCCCATAGCGTTCAGTGTTAAAGGCTCCCCATAGCGTTCAAGTGTTAAAGGCTCCCCATAGCGTTCAGTGTTAAAGGCTCCCCATAGCGTTCAATGTTAAAGGCTCCCCATAGCGTTCAATGTTAAAGGCTCCCCATAGCGTTCAATGTTAAAGGCTCCCCATAGCGTTCAGTGTTAAAGGCTCCCCATAGCGTTCAGTGTTAAAGGCTCCCCATAGCGTTCAATGTTAAAGGCTCCCCATAGCGTTCAATGTTAAAGGCTCCCCATAGCGTTCAATGTTAAAGGCTCCCCATAGCGTTCAGTGTTAAAGGCTCCCCATAGCGTTCAATGTTAAAGGCTCCCCATAGCGTTCAGTGTTAAAGGCTCCCCATAGCGTTCAGTGTTAAAGGCTCCCCATCGCGTTCAGTGTTAAAGTCTCCCCATAGATACTCTTTGGTTCTATTGGGTAAAGTCACTTAGGTGAAAATAAAATAACAAAAAAAATAACAAAAAATCACGACGTTTCGGCCACTTCAATGTTAAAGTCTCCCACAGACTTCAATGTTAAAGTCTCCCATAGACTTCAATGTTAAAGTCTCCCACAGACTTCAATGTTAAAGTCTCCCATAGACTTCAATGTTAAAGGCTTCCCATAGACTTCAATGTTAAAGTCCCCCCATAGACTTCAATGTTAAAGTCTACCATAGACTACAATATTAAAGTCTTTCCATAGACTTCAATGTTAAAGGCTCCCCATAGACTTCAATGTTAAAGGCTCCCATAGACTTCAATGTTAAAGTCTCCCATAGACTTCAATATTAAAGTCTCCCCATAGACTTCAATGTTAAAGTCTCCCATAGACTTCAATGTTAAACGCTCCCTTTTGACTTCAATGTTAAAGGCTCCCCATAGACTTCAATGTTAAAGTCTCCCCATAGCGTTCAATGTTAAAGGCTCCCCATAGCGTTCAATGTTAAAGGCTCCCCATAGCGTTCAATGTTAAAGGCTCCCCATAGCGTTCAATGTTAAAGGCTCCCCATAGCGTTCAATGTTAAAGGCTCCCCATAGCGTTCAATGTTAAAGGCTCCCCATAGCGTTCAATGTTAAAGGCTCCCCATAGCGTTCAATGTTAAAGGCTCCCCATAGCGTTCAATGTTAAAGGCTCCCCATAGCGTTCAAGGTTAAAGGCTCCCCATAGCGTTCAATGTTAAAGGCTCCCCATAGCGTTCAATGTTAAAGGCTCCCCATAGCGTTCAATGTTAAAGGCTCCCCATAGCGTTCAATGTTAAAGGCTCCCCATAGCGTTCAATGTTAAAGGCTCCCCATAGCGTTCAATGTTAAAGGCTCCCCATAGCGTTCAATGTTAAAGGCTCCCCATAGCGTTCAATGTTAAAGGCTCCCCATAGCGTTCAATGTTAAAGGCTCCCCATAGCGTTCAATGTTAAAGGCTCCCCATAGCGTTCATTGTTAAAGGCTCCCCATAGCGTTCAATGTTAAAGGCTCCCCATAGCGTTCAATGTTAAAGGCTCCCCATAGCGTTCAATGTTAAAGGCTCCCCATAGCGTTCAATGTTAAAGGCTCCCCATAGCGTTCAATGTTAAAGGCTCCCCATAGCGTTCAATGTTAAAGGCTCCCCATAGCGTTCAATGTTAAAGGCTCCCCATAGCGTTCAATGTTAAAGGCTCCCCATAGCGTTCAATGTTAAAGGCTCCCCATAGCGTTCAATGTTAAAGGCTCCCCATAGCGTTCAATGTTAAAGGCTCCCCATAGCGTTCAATGTTAAAGGCTCCCCATAGCGTTCAATGTTAAAGGCTCCCCATAGCGTTCAATGTTAAAGGCTCCCCATAGCGTTCAATGTTAAAGGCTCCCCATAGCGTTCAATGTTAAAGGCTCCCCATAGCGTTCAATGTTAAAGGCTCCCCATAGCGTTCAATGTTAAAGGCTCCCCATAGCGTTCAATGTTAAAGGCTCCCCATAGCGTTCAATGTTAAAGGCTCCCCATAGCGTTCAATGTTAAAGGCTCCCCATAGCGTTCAATGTTAAAGGCTCCCCATAGCGTTCAATGTTAAAGGCTCCCCATAGAGTTCAATGTTAAAGGCTCCCCATCGCGTTCAATGTTAAAGGCTCCCCATAGCGTTCAATGTTAAAGGCTCCCCATAGCGTTCAATGTTAAAGGCTCCCCATAGCGTTCAATGTTAAAGGCTCCCCATAGCGTTCAATGTTAAAGGCTCCCCATAGCGTTCAATGTTTAAAGGCTCCCCATAGCGTTCAATGTTAAAGGCTCCCCATAGCGTTCAATGTTAAAGGCTCCCCATAGCGTTCAATGTTAAAGGCTCCCCATAGCGTTCAATGTTAAAGGCTCCCCATAGCGTTCAATGTTAAAGGCTCCCCATAGCGTTCAATGTTAAAGGCTCCCCATAGCGTTCAATGTTAAAGGCTCCCCATAGCGTTCAATGTTAAAGGCTCCCCATAGCGTTCAATGTTAAAGGCTCCCCATAGCGTTCAATGTTAAAGGCTCCCCATAGCGTTCAATGTTAAAGGCTCCCCATAGCGTTCAATGTTAAAGGCTCCCCATAGCGTTCAATGTTAAAGGCTCCCCATAGCGTTCAATGTTAAAGGCTCCCCATAGCGTTCAATGTTAAAGGCTCCCCATAGCGTTCAATGTTAAAGGCTCCCCATAGCGTTCAATGTTAAAGGCTCCCCATAGCGTTCAATGTTAAAGGCTCCCCATAGCGTTCAATGTTAAAGGCTCCCCATAGCGTTCAATGTTAAAGGCTCCCCATAGCGTTCAATGTTAAAGGCTCCCCATAGCGTTCAATGTTAAAGGCTCCCCATAGCGTTCAATGTTAAAGGCTCCCCATAGCGTTCAATGTTAAAGGCTCCCCATAGCGTTCAATGTTAAAGGCTCCCCATAGCGTTCAATGTTAAAGGCTCCCCATAGCGTTCAATGTTAAAGGCTCCCCATAGCGTTCAATGTTAAAGGCTGCCATAGCTTCAATGTTAAAGGCTCCCCATAGCTTCAATGTTAAAGCTCCCAAGCACTTCAATGTTAAAGCTCCCCATAGACTTCATGTTAAAGGTCCCCATCAGGCGTTCATGTTAAAGGCTCCCCATAGCGTTCAATGTTAAAGGTCTCCATCGCGTTAATGTTAAAGGCTCCCCATAGCGTTCAATGTTAAAGTCCCCATAGACGTCAATGTTAAAGTCCCATAGCTTCAGTGTTAAATCTCCCCATAGACGTTCAGTTAAAGCTCCCATAGATTCAGTGTTAAAGTCTCCCCAAGTTACTCTTGGTTCATGGTAAAGGCCCCCATAGCGTCAGTTAACAGGTACCATCACGCGTTCGGCACTTAAAGGTCTCCCATAGCGACTTCATGTTAAAGTCTCCCATAGCTTCAATGTAAAGGTCCCCATAGCGTTCAATGTTAAAGCTCCCCATAGCGTTCAATGTTAAAGGCTCCCCATAGCGTTCAATGTTAAAGGCTCCCCATAGCGTTCAGTGTTAAAGGCTCCCCATAGCGTTCAATGTTAAAGGCTCCCCATAGCGTTCAATGTTAAAGGCTCCCCATAGCGTTCAGTGTTAAAGGCTCCCCATAGCGTTCAATGTTAAAGGCTCCCCATAGCGTTCAATGTTAAAGGCTCCCCATAGCGTTCAATGTTAAAGGCTCCCCATAGCGTTCAATGTTAAAGGCTCCCCATAGCGTTCAATGTTAAAGGCTCCCCATAGCGTTCAATGTTAAAGGCTCCCCATAGCGTTCAATGTTAAAGGCTCCCCATAGCGTTCAATGTTAAAGGCTCCCCATAGCGTTCAATGTTAAAGGCTCCCCATAGCGTTCAATGTTAAAGGCTCCCCATAGCGTTCAATGTTAAAGGCTCCCCATAGCGTTCAATGTTAAAGGCTCCCCATAGCGTTCAATGTTAAAGGCTCCCCATAGCGTTCAATGTTAAAGGCTCCCCATAGCGTTCAATGTTAAAGGCTCCCCATAGCGTTCAATGTTAAAGGCTCCCCATAGCGTTCAATGTTAAAGGCTCCCCATAGCGTTCAATGTTAAAGGCTCCCCATAGCGTTCAATGTTAAAGGCTCCCCATAGCGTTCAATGTTAAAGGCTCCCCATAGCGTTCAATGTTAAAGGCTCCCCATAGCGTTCAATGTTAAAGGCTCCCCATAGCGTTCAATGTTAAAGGCTCCCCATAGCGTTCAATGTTAAAGGCTCCCCATAGCGTTCAATGTTAAAGGCTCCCCATAGCGTTCAATGTTAAAGGCTCCCCATAGCGTTCAATGTTAAAGGCTCCCCATAGCGTTCAATGTTAAAGGCTCCCCATAGCGTTCAATGTTAAAGGCTCCCCATAGCGTTCAATGTTAAAGGCTCCCCATAGCGTTCAATGTTAAAGGCTCCCCATAGCGTTCAATGTTAAAGGCTCCCCATAGCGTTCAATGTTAAAGGCTCCCCATAGCGTTCAATGTTAAAGGCTCCCCATAGCGTTCAATGTTAAAGGCTCCCCATAGCGTTCAATGTTAAAGGCTCCCCATAGCGTTCAAGGTTAAAGGCTCCCCATAGCGTTCAATGTTAAAGGCTCCCCATAGCGTTCAATGTTAAAGGCTCCCCATAGCGTTCAGTGTTAAAGGCTCCCCATAGCGTTCAATGTTAAAGGCTCCCCATAGCGTTCAATGTTAAAGGCTCCCCATAGCGTTCAATGTTAAAGGCTCCCCATAGCGTTCAATGTTAAAGGCTCCCCATAGCGTTCAATGTTAAAGGCTCCCCATGGCGTTCAATGTTAAAGGCTCCCCATAGCGTTCAATGTTAAAGGCTCCCCATAGCGTTCAATGTTAAAGGCTCCCCATAGCGTTCAATGTTAAAGGCTCCCCATAGCGTTCAATGTTAAAGGCTCCCCATAGCGTTCAATGTTAAAGGCTCCCCATAGCGTTCAATGTTAAAGGCTCCCCATAGCGTTCAATGTTAAAGGCTCCCATAGACTTCAATATTAAAGTCTCCCCATAGACTTCAATGTTAAAGTCTCCCCATAGACTTCAATGTTAAAGTCTCCCATAGACTTCAATGTTAAAGGCTCCCCATATACTTCAATGTTAAAGGCTCCCATAGACTTCAATGTTAAAGTCTCCCATAGACTTCAAAATTAAAGGCTCCCATAGCCTTCAATGTTAAAGTCCCCCCATAGACTTCAATGTTAAAGTCTCCCCATAGACTTCAACGTTAAATCGTCCCCATAGACTTCAACGTTAAATCCCCCCCCATAGACTTCAACGTTAAAAAGCTTCCTCCACGTGCGTCGACGCGGTGACGTCACCGGGCGTATTTTATCGACGCGGCGACGTCACCGCGCACGTATTTGATAAAACGCGGTGACGTCACCGCGCTAGCGCAGTATCCCGGATGTTGTTGTTGTAATCTGTCTGACGTGGGAGAGTTAAAATCGTTCACCTCGCTGACGGACGCTCATCAAGGGAGTTTGTTGTTGTTGTTTGTTGTTGTCCTAAGGGGGCGACGAGCGATTAAAACAACAACAACAACACCAACTCTGGCGACGATGCCTCTGCCCGTGCAAGTGTTCAACTTTCAGGTTAGACGGAGCACCGCGCCTCGAAGCCTGCGGCGCTAGGCCGCACTCTGCTCAGAGACACTCACACACACAGAGTGTCTGTCACAGAGTGTCTGTGTGTGTGTCTGTGTGTTGTGTCTCTGTGTTGTGTGTCTGTGTGTGTGTCTCTGTGTGTCTGTGTGTGTGTCTGTGTGTCTGTGTGTGTGTCTCTGTGTATGTGTCTGTGTGTGGCTCTGTGTATGTGTGTGTGTCTCTGTGTATGTGTGTGTGTGTCTGTGTGTGTCTCTGTGTATGTGTGTGTGTCTCTGTGTGTGTGTGTCTGTGTGTGTGTCTGTGTGTGTCTGTGTGTCTCTATGTGTGTGTGTCTGTGTGTGTCTGTGTGTGTCGGTGTGTGTGTCTCTGTGTATGTGTGTGTGTCTCTGTGTATGTGTGTATGTGTGTGTGTCTGTGTGTGTGTCTCTGTGTATGTGTGTGTGTGTGTCTCTGTGTATGTGTGTGTCTGTGTGTGTCTGTGTGTGTCTGTGTGTATGTATGTGTCTGTGTGTGTGTCTGTGTGTGTCTGTGTCTCTGTATGTGTGGGTGTCTGTGTGTGGGTGTGTGTGTGTGTCTGTGTGTGGTGGGTGTGTGTGTGTGTCTGTGTGTGTGTGGGGTGTCTATGTCTGTGTGTGTGTGGTGTGTCTGTGTGTGTGTGGTGTTTGTGTGTGTGTGGTGTTTGTGTGTGTGTGTCTGTGTGTGAGTGTGGGGGTGGTGTCTGTGCGTGTCTGTGTGTGTCTCTGTGTGTGTGGGTGTGTGGGTGTCTGTGTGTGTGTCTGTGTGTGTGTGTCTGTGTGCGTGTGTCTGTGGGTGCCTGTGTGTGTGTCTGTGTGTGGGTGTGTGTGTGTGTGGGGGTGTCTGTGTGTGTGTTAGTGTCTGTGTGTGTGGGTATCTGTGTGGGTGTCTGTGTGTGTGTCTGTGTGGGTGTCTGTGTGTGTGTCTGTGTGGGTGTCTGTGGGTGTGTGTGTGTTTCTGTGTGTGTGTCTACGAGTGTCTGTGTGAATGTCTGTAAGTCTCTGTGTAGGTAGCGGCCTAGCCGCAGGCTTCGAAGCCTGCACTAGGCCGCACTCGGCTCATCCGCAGTGTGTGTGAGCATTTATGTGGGTGTCTGTGTGAGTGTCTATGAGTGTCGGGGTGTCTGTGGGTGTCTACGAGTGTCTATGTGAGTGTCTACGAGTGTCTGTGTGAGTGTCTATGTGGGTCTCTGTGTGAGTGTCTACGAGTGTCTGTGTGAGTGTCTATGTGGGTCTCTGTGTGGGTGTGTGTGGGTGTCTGTGTGAGTGTCTATGAGTGTCGGGGTGTCTGTGGGTGTCTACGAGTGTCTGTGTGAGTGTCTATGTGGGTCTCTGTGTGGGTGTCTGTGGGTGTCTGTGTGTGTGTCTGTGTGGGTGTCTGTGGGTGTGTGGGTGTCTGTGTGAGTGTCTATGAGTGTCGGGGTGTCTGTGGGTGTCTACGAGTGTCTGTGTGAGTGTCTATGTGGGTCTCTGTGTGGGTGTCTGTGGGTGTCTGTGTGTGTGTCTGTGTGGGTGTCTGTGGGTGTGTGGGTGTCTGTGTGAGTGTCTATGAGTGTCGGGGTGTCTGTGGGTGTCTACGAGTGTCTGTGTGAGTGTCTATGTGGGTCTCTGTGTGGGTGTCTGTGGGTGTCTGTGTGTGTGTCTGTGTGGGTGTCTGTGGGTGTGTGGGTGTCTGTGTGAGTGTCTATGAGTGTCGGGGTGTCTGTGGGTGTCTACGAGTGTCTGTGTGAGTGTCTATGTGGGTCTCTGTGTGGGTGTCTGTGTGTGTGTCTGTGTGGGTGTCTGTGGGTGTGTGGGTGTCTGTGTGAGTGTCTATGAGTGTCGGGGTGTCTGTGGGTGTCTACGAGTGTCTGTGTGAGTGTCTATGTGGGTCTCTGTGGGTGTCTGTGTGTGTGTCTGTGTGTGTGTCTGTGTGGGTGTCTGTGGGTGTGTGGGTGTCTGTGTGAGTGTCTATGAGTGTCGGGGTGTCTGTGGGTGCCTACGAGTGTCTGTGTGAGTGTCTATGTGGGTCTCTGTGTGGGTGTCTGTGGGTGTCTGTGTGTGTGTCTGTGTGGGTGTCTGTGGGTGTGTGGGTGTCTGTGTGAGTGTCTATTAGTGTCGGGTTGTCTGTGGGTGTCTACGAGTGTCTGTGTGAGTGTCTATGTGGGTCTCTGTGTGAGTGTCTGTGTGAGTGTCTATGTGGGTGTCTGTGGGTCTCTGTGTGGGTGTCTGTGGGTCTCTGTGTGAGTGTCTGTGTGGGTGTCTGTCGGTATCTGTGAGTGTCTATGGGTCTCTGTGTGAGTGTCTAGGTGGGTGTCTGTGTGAATGTCTGTGTGGGTGTCTGTGGGTCTCTGTGTGAGTGTCTGTGGGTCTCTGTGTGAGTGTCTGTGTGGGTGTCTGTCGGTATCTGTGAGTGTCTATGGGTCTCTGTGTGAGTGTCTGTGGGTCTCTGTGTGAGTGTCTGTGTGGGTGTCTGTGGGTCTCTGTGTGAGTGTCTGTGTGGGTGTCTGTGGGTGTCTGTGTGAGTGTCTAGGTGGTTCTCTGTGTGAGTGTCTGTGTGGGTCTCTGTGTGGGTGTCTGTGGGTATCTGTGTGAGTGTCTATGTGGGTGTCTGTGGTTCTCTGTGTGAATGTGTATATGTGGGTGTCTGTGGGTCTCTGTGTGAGTGTCTATGTGGGTGTCTGTGGGTATCTGTGTGAGTGTCTATGGGTCTCTGTGTGAGTGTCTAGGTGGGTGTCTATGGTTCTCTGTGTGAATGTCTATGTGGGTGTCTGTGGGTCTCTGTGTAAGTGTCTATGTGGGTGTCTATGGTTCTCTGTGTGAGTGTATATGTGAGTGTCTGTGGGTCTCTGTGTCAGTGTCTATGTGGGTGTCTCTGGGTCGCTGTGTGAGTGTCTATGTGGGTGTCTGTGGGTCTCTGTGTGTGTCTAGGTGAGTGTCTGTGGGTCTCTGTGTGAGTGTCTATGTGGGTGTCTATGTGGGTGTCTGTGGGTCTCTCTGTGTGGGTGTCTGTGTGGGTGTCTTTGGGTATCTGTGTGAGTGTCTGTGGGTCTCTGTGTGAGTGTCTATGTGGGTGTCTGTGGGTCTCTGTGTGTGTCTATGTGAGTGTCTATGGCTGTCTGTGTGAGTGTCTATGTGAGTGTCTATGGGTGTCTGTGGGTCTCTGTTTGAGTGTCTCTGTGGGTGTCTGTGGGTCTCTGTATGAGTGTCTATGTTGGTGTCTGTGTGGGTGTCTGTGGGTCTCTGTGTGAGTGTCTGTGTGGGTGCCTGTGGGTCTCTGTATGAGTGTCTATGTGGGTGTCTGTGGGTCTCTGTGTGAGTGTCTATGTGGGTGTGTGTGGGTCTCTGTGTGAGTGTCTGTGTGGGTGTCTGTGGGTCTCTGTGTGGGTGTCTCTGAGAGTCTTTGGGTGTCTGTGGGTCTCTGTATGAGTGTCTATGTTGGTGTCTGTGGGTCTCTGTGTGAGTGTCTGTGTGGGTGTCTGTGGGTCTCTTGTGTGGGTATCTGTGGGTGTCTACGAGTGTCTGGGTGGGTGTCTCTGGCTGTCTGTGGCTCTCTATGTGGGTATCTCTGGGTGTCTGTGGTCTCTTTATGGGTGTCTGCGGGTCTCTGTGTGGGTGTCTATGAGTCTCTGTGTGAGTGTCTAGGTGGGTGTCTGTGTGAATGTCTGTGCGAGTGTCTGTGGGTCTCTGTGTGAGTGTCTGTCGGTATCTGTGAGTGTCTATGGGTCTCTGTGTGGGTGTCTGTGGGTCTCTGTGTGAGTGTCTGTGTGAGTGTCTGTGGGTCTCTGTGTGAGTGTCTGTGTGGGTGCCTGTGGGTATCTGTGTGAGTGTCTGTGTGGGTGCCTGTGGGTCTCTGTGTGAGTGTCTGTGTGGGTGCCTGTGGGTCTCTGTGTGAGTGTCTGTGTGGGTGTCTGTGGGTCTCTATGTGGGTGTCTCTGAGAGTCTTTGGGTGTCTGTAGGTCTCTTGTGTGGGTATCTGTGGGTGTCTACGAGTGTCTGGGTGGGTGTCTATGGCTGTCTGTGGCTCTCTATGTGGGTATCTCTGGGTGTCTGTGGTCTCTTTATGGGTGTCTGCGGGTCTCTGTGTGGGTGTCTGTGAGTCTCTGTGCGTGTCTGAGTGTCTGTGTGTCTATGTGGGTGTCTGCGGGTCTCTGTGTGGGTGTCTGTGAGTCTCTGTGAGTGTCTGGGTGTCTGTAGGTCTCTGTGTGAGTGTCTGTGGCTGTCTGTGTGGGTGTCTGTGGGTGTCTGTGAGTCTCTGTGAGTGTCTGAGTGTTTGTAGGTCTCTGTGTGAGTGTCTATGGCTGTCTGTGTGGGTGTCTGTGGGTCTCTGTGTGAGTGTCTGTGAGTCTCTGTGAGTGTCTTGGTATCTGTGGGTCTCTATGTGAGTGTCTGTGGGTGTCTGGATCTTTGTGTGAGTGTCTGTGGGTCTCTGTGGGTGTCTGTGGGTCTCTGTATGAGTGTCTGTGGGTGTCTGTGTGAATGTCTGTGTGAGTGTCTGGTTCTGCGTGAGTGAGTGTCTGTGTGGGAGACTAAATGAGTGAGTGGAGGGGTGAGTGTGTGGGTGAGTGAGTGGAGGAGTGAGTCGGTGAATGAGTGTATGGGTGAGTGGGTGAGTGAGTGTCTGTACGGGTGAGTGAGTGGAGGGGTGAGTGAGTGGGTGAGTGAGTGTATGGGTGAGTGAGTGGAGAGAAGAGTGAGTGCGTGAGTGAATTTCTTTACGGGTGGGTGAGTGGAGGTGTGAGTGAGCGGGTGAGTGGAGGGGTGAGGGAGTGAGTGGGTGGGTGAGTGAGGGGAGGGGTGAGTGAGTGGATGAGTGAGTCTCTGTATGGGTGAGTGAGTGGAGGAGTGAGTGAGTGGGTGAGTGAGTGGGTGAATGAGTGTATGGGTGAGTGAGTGTATGGGTGAGTGGAGGGGTGAGTGTATGGGTGAGTAGGTGAGTGAGTGTCTGTACGGGTGAGTGAGTGGAGGAGTGAGTCTCTGTAGTGGGTGAGTGAGTGGAGGGGTGAGTGAGTGGAGGGGTGAGTGAGTGGAGGGGTGAGTGAGTGGAGGGGTGAGTGAGTGGAGGGGTGAGTGAGTGGAGGGGTGAGTGAGTGGGTGAGTGAGTGTATGGGTGAGTGAGTGGAGAGATGAGTGAGTGCGTGAGTGAATTTCTTTACGGGTGGGTGAGTGGAGGTGTGAGTGAGCGGGTGAGTGGAGGGGTGAGGGAGTGAGTGAGTGGGTGGGTGAGTGAGGGGAGGGGTGAGTGAGTGGATGAGTGAGTCTCTGTATGGGTGAGTGAGTGGAGGAGTGAGTGGGTGAGTGAGTGGGTGAGTGAGTGGGTGAGTGAGTGGGTGAATGAGTGTATGGGTGAGTGGAGGGGTGAGTGTATGGGTGAGTAGGTGAGTGAGTGTCTGTACGGGTGAGTGAGTGGAGGAGTGAGTCTCTGTAGTGGGTGAGTGAGTGGAGGGGTGAGTGAGTGGAGGGGTGAGTGAGTGGAGGGGTGAGTGAGTGGAGGGGTGAGTGAGTGGAGGGGTGAGTGAGTGGAGGGGTGAGTGAGTGTCTGTACGGGTGAGTGAGTGGGTGAGTGAGTGTCTGTACGGGTGAGTGAGTGGGTGAGTGAGTGTTTGGTTGAGTGGGTGAGTGAGTGGAGGGGTGAGTGAGTGGAGGGGTGAGTGAGTGGAGGGGTGAGTGAGTGGAGGGGTGAGTGAGTGGAGGGGCGAGTGAGTGGAGGGGTGAGTGAGTGGAGGGGTGAGTGAGTGGAGGGGTGAGTGAGTGGAGGGGTGAGTGGAGGGGTGAGTGAGTGGAAGGGTGAGCGAGTGAGTGAGTGTCTGTACGGGTGAGTGAGTGGAGGGGTGAGTAAGTCGGTGAGTGTCTGTTCGGGTGAGTGAGTGGAGGGTTGAGTGAGTGGGTGAGTAAGTGTATGGGTGAGTGAGTGTATGGGTGAGTGAGTGGGTGAGTGAGTGGGTGAGTGAGTGTATGGGTGAGTGAGTGAGTGTATGGGTGAGTGAGTGAGTGTCTGTACGGGTGAGTAAGTGGAGGGGTGAGAGAGTGGGTGAGTAAGTGGAGGGGTGAGTGAGTGTATGGGTGAGTGAGTGGGTGAGTGAGTGTATTGGTAAGTGAATGGAGGGGTGATTGAGTGGGTGAGTGAGTGGAGGGGTGAGTGAGTGGGTGAGTGTATGGGCGAGTGGGTAAGTGAGTGGAGGGGTGAGTGGAGGGGTGAGTGAGTGAGTGGGTGAGTGAGTGGAGGGGTGAGTGAGTGGGTGAGTGAGTGAGTGAGTGGAGGGGTGAGTGAGTGGGTGAGTGAGTGGGTGAGTGAGTGAGTGGGTGAGTGAGTGAGTGGAGGGGTGAGTGAGTGGGTGAGTGAGTGGGTGAGTGAGTGAGTGGGTGAGTGAGTGAGTGGAGGGGTGAGTGAGTGGGTGAGTGAGTGGGTGAGTGAGTGGGTGGGTGAGTGAGTGAGTGGAGGGGTGAGTGAGTGGGTGAGTGAGTGAGTGGGTGAGTGAGTGAGTGAGTGGAGGGGTGAGTGAGTGGGTGAGTGAGTGAGTGGGTGAGTGAGTGAGTGGAGGGGTGAGTGAGTGGGTGAGTGAGTGGGTGAGTGGGTGGGTGAGTGAGTGGGTGAGTGAGTGGGTGAGTGGGTGGGTGAGTGAGTGAGTGGAGGGGTGAGTGAGTGAGTGGGTGGGTGAGTGAGTGGAGGGGTGAGTGAGTGGGTGAGTGAGTGGGTGAGTGAGTGAGTGGGTGAGTGAGTGAGTGGAGGGGTGAGTGAGTGGGTGAGTGGGTGGGTGAGTGAGTGGAGGCGTGAGTGAGTGGGTGAGTGAGTGAGTGGGTGAGTGAGTGAGTGGAGGGGTGAGTGAGTGGGTGAGTGAGTGAGTGGAGGGGTGAGTGAGTGAGTGGGTGAGTGGAGGGGTGAGTGAGTGAGTGAGTGGGTGAGTGGAGGGGTGAGTGAGTGGGTGAGTGAGTGGGTGAGTGAGTGGGTGGGTGAGTGAGTGAGTGGAGGGGTGAGTGGGTGAGTGAGTGGGTGAGTGAGTGAGTGGGTGAGTGAGTGGGTGAGTGAGTGAGTGGGTGAGTGAGTGAGTGGGTGGGTGTGTGGGTGGGTGAGTGAGTGGGTGAGTGGGTGAGTGAGTGAGTGGGTGAGTGAGTGGGTGAGTGAGTGAGTGGGTGAGTGAGTGAGTGGAGGGGTGAGTGAGTGGGTGAGTGAGTGGGTGAGTGAGTGGGTGAGTGAGTGAGTGAGTGGAGGGGTGAGTGAGTGGGTGAGTGAGTGAGTGGGTGAGTGAGTGGGTGAGTGAGTGAGTGGGTGAGTGAGTGGGTGAGTGAGTGGGTGAGTGAGTGGGTGAGTGAGTGGGTGAGTGAGTGAGTGAGTGGAGGGGTGAGTGAGTGGGTGAGTGAGTGAGTGGAGGGGTGAGTGAGTGAGTGAGTGGGTGAGTGAGTGGGTGAGTGAGTGAGTGGGTGAGTGAGTGAGTGAGTGGGTGAGTGAGTGGGTGAGTGAGTGTATGGTTGAGTGAGTGAGTGTATGGGTGAGGGAGTGAGTGTCTGTACGGGTGAGTAAGTGGAGGGGTGAGTGAGTGGGTGAGTAAGTGGAGGGGTGAGTGTGTGTCTGGGTGTGTGTGGGTGTGTGTCTGTGTGTGTGTGGGGGTGTCTATGTGTGTGTTAGTGTCTGTGTGTGTGGGTATCTGTGTGGGTGTCTGTGTGGGTGTCTGTGTGTGTGTCTGTGTGGGTGTCTGTGGGTGTGTGTGTGTCTGTGTGTGTGTCTATGAGTGTCGGGGTGTCTGTGGGTGTCTACGAGTGTCTGTGTGAATGTCTATGTGGGTCTCTGTGTGGGTGTCTGTGTGTGTGTCTGTGTGTGTGTCTGTGGGTGTGTGGGTGTCTGTGTGAGTGTCTATGAGTGTCGGGGTGTCTGTGGGTGTCTACGAGTGTCTGTGTGAGTGTCTATGTGGGTCTCTGTGTGTGTGTCTGTGTGGGTGTCTGTGGGTGTGTGGGTGTCTGTGTGAGTGTCTATGAGTGTCGGGGTGTCTGTGGGTGTCTACGAGTGTCTGTGTGAGTGTCTATGTGGGTCTCTGTGGGTGTCTGTGTGTGTGTCTGTGTGTGTGTCTGTGTGGGTGTCTGTGGGTGTGTGGGTGTCTGTGTGAGTGTCTATGAGTGTCGGGGTGTCTGTGGGTGCCTACGAGTGTCTGTGTGAGTGTCTATGTGGGTCTCTGTGTGGGTGTCTGTGGGTGTCTGTGTGTGTGTCTGTGTGGGTGTCTGTGGGTGTGTGGGTGTCTGTGTGAGTGTCTATTAGTGTCGGGTTGTCTGTGGGTGTCTACGAGTGTCTGTGTGAGTGTCTATGTGGGTCTCTGTGTGAGTGTCTGTGTGGGTGTCTGTCGGTATCTGTGAGTGTCTATGGGTCTCTGTGTGAGTGTCTAGGTGGGTGTCTGTGTGAATGTCTGTGTGGGTGTCTGTGGGTCTCTGTGTGAGTGTCTGTGGGTCTCTGTGTGAGTGTCTGTGTGGGTGTCTGTCGGTATCTGTGAGTGTCTATGGGTCTCTGTGTGAGTGTCTGTGGGTCTCTGTGTGAGTGTCTGTGTGGGTGTCTGTGGTTCTCTGTGTGAGTGTCTGTGTGGGTCTCTGTGTGGGTGTCTGTGGGTATCTGTGTGAGTGTCTAGGTGGGTGTCTGTGGTTCTCTGTGTGAATGTGTATATGTGGGTGTCTCTGGGTATCTGTGTGAGTGTCTATGGGTCTCTGTGTGAGTGTCTATGTGGGTGTCTATGGTTCTCTGTGTGAGTGTATATGTGAGTGTCTGTGGGTCTCTGTGTCAGTGTCTATGTGGGTGTCTCTGGGTCGCTGTGTGAGTGTCTATGTGGGTGTCTGTGGGTCTCTGTGTGTGTCTAGGTGAGTGTCTGTGGGTCTCTGTGTGAGTGTCTATGTGGGTGTCTATGTGGGTGTCTGTGGGTCTCTCTGTGTGGGTGTCTGTGTGGGTGTCTTTGGGTATCTGTGTGAGTGTCTGTGGGTCTCTGTGTGAGTGTCTATGTGGGTGTCTGTGGGTCTCTGTGTGTGTCTATGTGAGTGTCTGTGGGTCTCTCTGTGAGTGTCTATGTGAGTGTCTATGGGTGTCTGTGGGTCTCTGTATGAGTGTCTATGTTGGTGTCTGTGGGTCTCTGTGTAAGTGTCTATGGCTGTCTGTGTGAGTGTCTATGTGAGTGTCTATGGGTGTCTGTGGGTCTCTGTGTGAGTGTCTATGTGGGTGTCTGTGGGTCTCTGTATGAGTGTCTATGTTGGTGTCTGTGTGGGTGTCTGTGGGTCTCTGTGTGAGTGTCTGTGTGGGTGCCTGTGGGTCTCTGTGAGTGTCTATGTGGGTGTCTGTGTGGGTGTCTGTGGGTCTCTGTATGAGTGTCTATGTTGGTGTCTGTGGGTCTCTGTGTGAGTGTCTGTGTGGGTGTCTGTGGGTCTCTTGTGTGGGTATCTGTGGGTGTCTACGAGTGTCTGGGTGGGTGTCTCTGGCTGTCTGTGGCTCTCTATGTGGGTATCTCTGGGTGTCTGTAGTCTCTTTATGGGTGTCTGCGGGTCTCTGTGTGGGTGTCTGTGAGTCTCTGTGAGTGTCTGGGTGTCTGTAGGTCTCTGTGTGAGTGTCTATGGCTGTCTGTGTGGGTGTCTGTGGGTGTCTGTGAGTCTCTGTGAGTGTCTGGGTGTTTGTAGGTCTCTGTGTGGGTGTCTGTGGGTCTCTGTGTGGGTGTCTGTGGGTCTCTGTGAGTGTCTTGGTATCTGTGGGTCTCTGTGTCTATGTGGGTGTCTATGGCTGTCTGTGTGGGTGTCTGTGGGTCTCTGTGAGTGTCTTGGTATCTGTGGGTCTCTGTGTGTCTATGTGGGTGTCTGCGTGTCTCTGTGTGAGTGACTTTGTGGGTGTCTGTGGGTCTCTGTGTGGGTGTCTGTGGGTCTCTGTGTGGGTGTCTGTGGGTCTCTGTGTGAGTGTCTATGTGGGTCTCTGTGTGGGTGTCTGTGGGTCTCTGTGTGAGTGTCTATGTGGGTGTCTGTGGGTCTCTGTGTGAGTGTCTGTGTGGGTCTCTGTGGGTATCTGTGAGTGTCTATGGGTCTCTGTGTGAGTGTCTAGGTGGGTGTCTATGGTTCTCTGTGTGAATGTGTATATGTGGGTGTCTGTGGGTCTCTGTGTGAGTGGGGAGCGGTAGTGTAGCGGTTAGCGCTGCGCTATGAACCTGGCGACCCGGGTTCGATTCCCGCTCACGGCCAACACCAGTGACGATTATCTGAACCGGTCCCGGGCCTCCCCTAGACCGACTCGGCCTCAAATGAGTACCTGATGCGGTGGATACAAACATCGCCACTGGGGAGACAAAGGCGGTCGGGCGTGGTGCTGGCCACCCACCCCCTCGTGTACCGTTCCGGCCTTCATAGGTGCTCGCTAACAGCACTTGCCCCTACAGTCTGTTAAGGCTATACGGGGGATCTTTGTTTCGTCTGTGGGTCTCTGTGTGGGTGTCTATGTGGGTTTCTGTGTGGGTGTCTATGTGGGTGTCTATGTGGGTGTCTGCGGGTCGCTGTGTAGGTGTCTGTGAGTCTCTGTGAGTGTCTGGGTGTCTGTAGGTCTCTGTGTGAGTGTCTATGGCTGTCTGTGTGGGTGTCTGTGGGTCTTTGTGTGAGTGTAGGTCTTTGTGTGCGTGTCTGTGGGTCTCTGTGTGAGTGTCTATGGGTGTCTGTGAGTCTCTGTGAGTGTCTGGGTGTTTGTAGGTCTCTGTGTGAGTGTCTATGGGTCTCTGTGTGGGTGTCTGTGGGTCTCTGTGTGAGTGCCTGTGGGTCTCTGTGAGTGTCTTGGTATCTGTGGGTCTCTATGTGAGTGTCTGTGGGTGTCTGGATCTTTGTGTGAGTGTCTGTGGGTCTCTGTGGGTGTATGTGGGTCTCTGTATGAGTGTCTGTGGGTGTCTGTGTGAATGTCTGTGTGAGTGTCTGGTTCCGCGTGAGTGTCTGTGTGGGAGACTAAATGAGTGAGTGGAGGGGTGAGTGTGTGGGTGAGTGAGTGGAGGAGTGAGTCGGTGAATGAGTGTATGGGTGAGTGGATGAGTGAGTGGAGGGGTGAGTGTATGGGTGAGTGGGTGAGTGAGTGTCTGTACGGGTGAGTGAGTGGAGGGGTGAGTGAGTGGAGAGATGAGTGAGTGGGTGAGTGAATTTCTTTACGGGTGGGTGAGTGGAGGTGTGAGTGAGCGGGTGAGTGGAGGGGTGAGGGAGTGGGTGAGTGAGTGGGTGGGTGAATGAGGGGAGGGGTGAGTGAGTGGATGAGTGAGTCTCTGTATGGGTGAGTGAGTGGAGGAGTGAGTGGGTGAGTGAGTGGGTGAGTGAGTGGGTGAATGAGTGTATGGGTGAGTGAGTGTATGGGTGAGTGGAGGGGTGAGTGTATGGGTGAGTGGGTGAGTGAGTGTCTGTACGGGTGAGTGAGTGGGTGAGTGAGTGTTTGGTTGAGTGGGTGAGTGAGTGGAGGGGTGAGTGAGTGGAGGGGTGAGTGAGTGGAGGGGTGAGTGAGTGGAGGGGTGAGTGAGTGGAGGGGTGAGTGAGTGGAGGGGTGAGTGAGTGGAGGGGTGAGTGAGTGGAGGGGTGAGTGAGTGGAGGGGTGAGTGAGTGGGTGAGTGAGTGGGTGAGTGGAGGGGTGAGTGAGTGGGTGAGTGAGTGGGTGAGTGAGTGAGTGAGTGGGTGAGTGAGTGAGTGGGTGAGTGAGTGAGTGGGTGAGTGAGTGGGTGAGTGGGTGAGTGAGTGGGTGGATGGGTGAGTGGGTGGGTGGGTGGGTGAGTGGGTGAGTGGGTGGGTGAGTGGGTGAGTGGGTGGGTGAGTGGGTGGGTGGGTGAGTGGGTGGGTGAGTGGGTGAGTGAGTGGGTGGGTGAGTGGGTGGGTGAGTGAGTGGGTGGGTGCGTGCGTGAGTGGGTGAGTGGGTGAGTGAGTGGGTGAGTGAGTGGGTGAGTGAGTGGGTGAGTGAGTGAGTGAGTGGGTGAGTGAGTGGGTGGGTGAGTGAGTGGGTGGGTGCGTGAGTGGGTGAGTGAGTGGGTGAGTGGGTGAGTGAGTGGGTGAGTGAGTGGGTGAGTGAGTGGGTGAGTGAGTGAGTGGGTGAGTGAGTGGGTGAGTGAGTGAGTGGGTGAGTGAGTGGGTGGGTGAGTGAGTGGGTGAGTGAGTGAGTGGGTGAGTGAGTGGGTGGGTGAGTGAGTGGAGGGGTGAGTGAGTGAGTGGAGGGGTGAGTGAGTGAGTGAGTGGGTGAGTGAGTGGGTGAGTGAGTGGGTGAGTGAGTGAGTGGGTGAGTGAGTGAGTGAGTGGGTGAGTGAGTGAGTGGGTGAGTGGGTGAGTGGAGGGGTGAGTGAGTGGGTGAGTGGAGGGGTGAGTGAGTGGGTGAGTGGAGGGGTGAGTGTTCTGGTGGTTAAACCGGTTCTGTGTAGTGGGGTGCGATTCTCTTGTTGACTGTAAACACGCTGATTGTATATACACACACACAGATATTATATACACAACACAACCACACACACACATACACACACACATACACACACATACACACATATACACACACCCAGACACACACACACACATATATACACACACACAGACAAAAGATAAAGACAAAGATCCCCCATATAGCCTTAACAGACTGTAGGGGCAAGTGCTGTTAGCGAGCACCTATGAAGGCCGGAACGGTACACACACAGACACACACATACACACACACATACACACACACAGATATTATATACACAACACAACCACACACACACACATACACACACACACATACACACACAGATATTATATACACAACACAACCACACACACATACACACACACATACACACACACATACACACACACATATACACACACCCAGACACACACACATACACACATATACACACACACATACACACACATACACACACACAGATATTATATACACAACACAACCACACACACACACATATACACACATATACACACACCCAGACACACACACACAACCACACACACAGATATTATATACACAACACAACCACACACACACACATATACACACACACCCAGACACACACACATACACACACATACACACACAGATATTATATACACAACACAACCACACACACACACATATACACACACCCAGACACACATATACACACACCCAGACACACATACACACATATACACACACCCAGACATACACATACACACACACAGATATTATATACACAACACAACCACACACACACATACACACATATACACACACCCAGACACACACATACACACACACATACACACACACACATATACACACACCCAGACACACACATACACACACACATACACACACATACACACACACATATACACACACACCCAGACACACACAGACATATATACACAGATTATTTCCACAACACAACCACACAATCTCATATACACACACACATTTCCATTGTATACACAACAATACCACACACGTACATTTACACTCATGTACACACACTCATACACGCTGCTGTGCCAGGCTAGGTGCAGGAGGAGGTCACGGGTCAGACCCTGCAGGTGCCATGGGTTGACTGAGATCTAGCGAGTAGCAGCAGCAGTGTCTATGTACTACACACACCACACACACAGACAAAGCTACCCCCAGGTAGCCTCTAGCAGGGCTGTAGGGGCAAGTGCTGTTAGCTAGCGAGTAGCAGCAGCAGTGTCTATGTACTACACACACCACACACACAGACAAAGCTCCCCCAGGTAGCCTCTAGCAGGGCTGTAGGGGCAAGTGCTGTTAGCTAGCGAGTAGCAGCAGCAGTGTCTATGTACTACACACACCACACACACCACACAAAGCTCCCCCAGGTAGCCTCTAGCAGGGCTGTAGGGGCAAGTGCTGGGAGTAGCGAGTAGCAGCAGCAGTGTCTATGTACTACACACACCACACACAGACAAAGATCCCCCGTGTAGCCTGTAACAGACTGTAGGGGCAAGTGCTGTTAGCGAGCACCTATGAAGGCCGGAACGGCACACGAGGGGGTGGGTGGCCAGCACCACGCCCGACCGCCTTTGTCTCCCCAGTGGCGATGTTTACACACCGCACCAGGTACTCATTTGAGGCTGAGTCGACCTAGGGGAGGCCCAGGACCGGTTCAGATAATCGTCACTGGTGTTGGCCGTGAGCGGGAATCGAACCCAGGTCGCCGGGTTCATAGCGCAGCGCGCTAACCGCTACACTATCACTCCCTTCACACAGACACACACACAGGTACACACACACAGTGACACACACACACAGGCACACACACACACAGTGACACACACACACACACACAGGCACACACACAGGCGCACACACAGGTACACACACACACAGGTACACACACACACAGGCACACACACACACAGCCACACACACACAGGCACACACACACAGGCACACACACACAGACACACATACAGGTACACACATACAGGTACACACACACAGGCACACACACAGGCACACACACGGGCACACACACACAGGCACACACACACAGACACACACACAGACACACATACACAGCCACACACACACAGGCACACACACACAGGCACACACACACACAGACACACACACACAGGCACACACACACACACGCTATGTACTAGAGTGCACTGGACGTGTGTGGAAAGAGCTTGATGGCTCATCGGATTTCTCCAGTCTAAATATTCTGCAAGGTTTTGTATACAAAAACAATAACACGTGGGATTGGTATCGCCGTGATGTTTAATTTGCCGTGTGTACACCTATATACAGGGCAGGGCGGATATATAGAGAGAGGGTGGGTGAGTGAGTGAGTGGGTGAGTAAGTGAGTGGGTGAGTGGGTGGGTGAGTGAGTGAGTGGGTGAGTGAGTGGGTGAGTGGGTGGGTGGGTGAGTGAGTGGGTGAGTGGGTGAGTGAGTGAGTGGGTGAGTAAGTGAGTGGGTGAGTGGGTGGGTGGGTGAGTGAGTGAGTGGGTGGGTGGGTGAGTGAGTGGGTGAGTGGGTGAGTGGGTGGGTGGGTGGGTGAGTGGGTGAGTAAGTGAGTGGGTGAGTGGGTGGGTGAGTGGGTGGGTGAGTGGGTGAGTGAGTGGGTGGGTGAGTGGGTGGGTGGGTGAGTGAGTGGGTGAGTGAGTGAGTGGGTGAGTGGGTGGGTGGGTGGGTGAGTGAGTGGGTGAGTGGGTGAGTGGGTGGGTGAGTGGGTGAGTAAGTGAGTGGGTGAGTGGGTGGGTGAGTGGGTGAGTGAGTGGGTGGGTGAGTGGGTGGGTGGGTGAGTGAGTGGGTGAGTGAGTGAGTGGGTGAGTGAGTGCGTGGGTGAGTGGGTGAGTGGGTGAGTAAGTGAGTGGGTGAGTGGGTGAGTGGGTGGGTGAGTGGGTGAGTGAGTGAGTGGGTGAGTGGGTGAGTGGGTGAGTGAGTGAGTGGGTGGGTGGGTGAGTGGGTGAGTGGGTGAGTGAATGGGTGAGTCGGTGGATGAGTGGGTGGGTGGGTGAGTGAGCGGGTGGGTGAGTGAGTGGGTGAGTGAGTGGAGGGGTGAGTAAGTGGGTGAGTGTATGGGCGAGTGGGTGGGTGAGTGGGTGAGTGAGTGGGTGAGTGAGTGGGTGAGTGAGTGGAGGGGTGAGTGAGTGGGTGGGTGAGTGAGTGAGTGAGTGGAGGGGTGAGTGAGTGGGTGAGTGAGTGGGTGAGTGAGTGAGTGAGTGGGTGAGTGAGTCTGAGTTACGTGAATGAACGAGTGAGTCTGGGTCACGTGAGTGAATGAGTCAGTGTGTGTGTGTGAGAGAGAGAGACTCACACACACACAGAGAGCGAGTGTCGCGTGCGATACGCGTGTTAGCTGTCAATCCCAGACGCGCTTTGTGTAAGCAGAGACACACCCCACACGCTCACGCTCATGCACAGACAAAGGTCCCCCGTGTAGCCTCTGGCATGCTCGGGCGGGGGTGGGGAGGCTTAACGACGAGTGTAAACACAGTTCACATACCTCGCTCAGACACTCACACCGATGCATACACACACTTACACACTCACTCACTCATACACTCATACACTTACACACACATTCAAACACACACTCATACACTCACTCACACACTCATACACACACACACTCACTCATACACTCACTCATACACTCATACACTCACTCACACACTCATACACTCACTCACACACTCATACACTCACTCATACACTCATACACACACACACTCACTCATACACTCACTCACACACTCATACACTCACTCATACACTCACTCACACACACATTCAAACACACACTCATACACTCACTCACACACTCATACACACTCACTCACTCATACACTCACTCATACACTCATACACTCACTCACACACTCATACACTCACTCACACACTCACTCACACACTCATACACTCACTCACACACTCATACACACACACACTCACTCATACACTCACTCATACACTCATACACACACTCACTCATACACACACTCACACACTCATACACTCATTCACACACTCATACACACACTCACTCACACACTCATACACACACTCATACACTCACTCATACACTCATACACTCACTCATACACTCACTCACTCACACACTCATACACTCACTCACACACTCATACACTCACTCATACACTCATACACTCACTCATACACTCATACACACACTCACACACTCATACACACACTCACACACTCATACACTCACTCATACACTCATACACTCACACACTTACACACACATTCAAACACACACTCACTCACACACTCATACACTCACTCACACACTCATACACACACACACTCACTCATACACTTACACACACACTCACTCACACACTCATACACTCACTCACACACTCATACACACACACACTCATACACTCATACACTCACTCATACACACACTCACACACTCACACACTCATACACTCACTCACACACTCATACACACACTCACTCACTCATACACTCACTCACACACTCACACACTCACTCACACACTCACTCACACTCACACACTCACTCACACACTCATACACACACTCACTCATACACTCACTCACACACTCACTCACACACACTCATACACTCACACACTCATACACTCACTCACACACTCACACACTCACCCACTCACCCACTCACTCACCCACCCACTCACCCACTCACTCACCCACTCACCCACACACTCACTCACTCACACACTCGCTCACACGCTCACTCACTCACACACTCACTCACTCATACACTCACTCACACACTCACCCACTCACACCGATACATACACACACTTACACACACACACTCACCCACCCACTCACCCACTCACTCACTCACCCACTCACTCACTCACCCACTCACTCACCCACTCACTCACCCACCAATTCACCCACCCACTCACTCACCCACTCACCCACTCACCCACTCACTCACCCACTCACTCACCCACCCACCCAGTCACTCACCCACTCACTCACCCACTCACTCACCCACTCACCCACCCACTCACCCACTCACTCACCCACCCACTCACTCACACACCCACTCACTCACCTACCCACCCACTCACTCACCCACCCACTCACTCACTCACCCACCCACCCACTCACTCACCCACTCACTCACTCACCCACCCACTCACTCACTCACCCACTCACCCACTCACTCACCCACTCACGCACCCACCCACTCACTCACCCACCCACTCACTCACCCACTCACTCACTCACCCACTCACCCACTCACGCACGCACCCACTCACTCACTCACCCACTCACCCACTCACTCACCCACCCACCCACTCACCCACTCACTCACCCACTCACTCACTCACCACTCACCCACTCACTCACACACTCACTCACACACACTCATACACTCACACACTCATACACTCACTCACACACTCACACACTCACCCACTCACTCACCCACCCACTCACCCACTCACTCACCCACTCACCCACACACTCACTCACTCACACACTCGCTCACACGCTCACTCACTCACACACTCACTCACTCATACACTCACTCACACACTCACCCACTCACACCGATACATACACACACTTACACACACACACTCACCCACTCACCCACTCACTCACTCACCCACTCACTCACTCACCCACTCACTCACCCACTCACTCACCCACCAATTCACCCACCCACTCACTCACCCACTCACCACTCACTCACCCACTCACCCACTCACTCACCCATTCACTCACCCACTCACTCACCCACTCACTCACCCACTCACCCACCCACTCACCCACTCACTCACCCACCCACCCACTCACTCACACACCCACTCACTCACCTACCCACCCACTCACTCACCCACCCACCCACTCACTCACTCACCCACCCACTCACTCACTCACCCACCCACCCACTCACTCACCCACTCACTCACTCACCCACCCACTCACTCACTCACCCACTCACCCACTCACTCACTCACCCACCTACCCACCCACTCACCCACTCACCCACCCACTCACCCACCCACTCACTCATCCACCCACCCACCCCCACACTAACGCCACTCACTCATCTCCCCCTCCCCCCTCCCCCGCTCCTCCGCTCCGCCCCTGCAGTCTCTCTCGCCCAGCACCTGCCGCCCTTCGACACTATCCGGCATGTGCGGTGTGCACACTGGGATGGGGGGGGGCTGTCTTTGATGATGGGGGTGGGTGAGGTCTTTGTTGTTGATGGGGGTGGGTGGGTGAGTTGGTGGGTGGGTGGGTGAGAGTGAGTGAGTTGGTGAATGTGTGGGTGAGTGGGTGGGTGAGTGGGTGGGTGGGTGAGTGAGTGAGTGGGTGAGTGAGTGGGTGGGTGAGTGAGTGGGTGGGTGGGTGAGTGAGTGAGTGGGTGAGTGGGTGAGTGAGTGAGTGGGTGAGTGAGTGGGTGAGTGAGTGGGTGAATGGGTGAGTGAGTGGGTGAATGGGTGAGTGGGTGAATGGGTGAGTGAGTGGGTGGGTGAGTGAATGGGTGAATGGGTGAGTGAGTGAGTGAGTGGGTGAGTGGGTGAGTGAGTGGGTGAATGGGTGAGTGAGTGAGTGGGTGAGTGGGTGAGTGAGTGAGTGGGTGAGTGAGTGGGTGAGTGAGTGGGTGAATGGGTGAGTGAGTGGGTGAATGGGTGAGTGAGTGTGTGAATGGGTGAGTGAGTGGGTGGGTGAGTGAATGGGTGAGTGGGTGGGTGAGTGGGTGAGTGAGTGAGTGGGTGAGTGGGTGGGTGAGTGGGTGGGTGAATGTGTGAGTGAGTGGGTGAATGGGTGGGTGAGTGGGTGAGTGAGTGGGTGAGTGAGTGGGTGGGTGGGTGAGTGAGTGGGTGAGTGGGTGGGTGGGTGGGTGAGTGAGTGAGTGGGTGGGTGAGTGAGTGAATGGGTGAGTGAGTGAATGGGTGAGTGAGTGAATGGGTGAGTGAGTGAATGGGTGAGTGAGTGAATGGGTGAGTGAGTGAATGGGTGAGTGAGTGGGTGAATGGGTGAGTGAGTGGGTGAATGGGTGAGTGAGTGGGTGAATGAATGGGTGAGTGAGTGGGTGAATTGGTGAGTGAATGAGTGGGTAAGTGGGTGGGTGAGTGGGTAAGTGGGTGGGTGAGTGGGTGGGTGAATGTGTGAGTGAGTGGGTGAATGGGTGGGTGAGTGGGTGAGTGAGTGGGTGAGTGAGTGGGTGGGTGAGTGAGTGGGTGAGTGGGTGGGTGGGTGGGTGAGTGAGTGAGTGGGTGAGTGAGTGAATGGGTGAGTGAGTGAATGGGTGAGTGAGTGAATGGGTGAGTGAGTGAATGGGTGAGTGAGTGAATGGGTGAGTGAGTGGGTGAATGGGTGAGTGAGTGGGTGAATGAATGGGTGAGTGAGTGGGTGAATTGGTGAGTGAATGAGTGGGTAAGTGGGTGGGTGAGTGGGTAAGTGGGTGGGTGATTGGGTGGGTGAGTGGGTGGGTGAGTGGGTGGGTGATTGGGTGGTTGCGTGGTTGGGTGGGTGGGTGAGTGAGTGGGTGGGTGGGTGAGCGGGTGAGTGGGTGGGTGGGTGAGCGGGTGAGTGGGTGGGTGAGTGGGTGATTGAGTGAGTGGGTAAGTGAGTGGGTGAGGGTCTGGGGGGGGTGAGTGTGAGTGAGTGTGCAACAGTTCCAGCCTTCATAGGCACTGACAGCACTTGCCCCTACAGCCCTGCTAGAGGCTACCTGGGGGAGCTTTGTCTCTGTTTTATAGGCAGGTGGTACAGATGGCGCGTGTTTACCCGTGTGATCGAGAGCGCGCGCGTGTGTGTACCTGTGTGTGTGTGTACCTGTGTGTGTTAATGGCAGGTGTTAGAGGTCTCGTGTGTGCCTGTGTGTGTGTGTGTGCCTGTGTGTGTGTGTGCCTGTGTGTGTGTGCCTGTGTGTGTGTGTGCCTGTGTGTGTGTGTGCCTGTGTGTGTGTGTTAATGGCAGGTGTTAGAGGTCCTGTGTGTACCTGTGTGTGTGTGTGCCTGTGTGTGTACCTGTGTGTGTGTGTACCTGTTTGTGTACCTGTGTGTGCCTTTGTGTGTGTACCTGTGTGTATGTGTACCTGTGTGTGTGTGTGTGCCTGTGGGGAGTGATAGTGTAGCGGTTAGCGCGCTGCGCTATGAACCTGGCGACCCAGGTTCGATTCCCGCTCACGGCCAACACCAGTGACGATTATCTGAACCGGTCCCGGGCCTCCCCTAGGTCGACTCAGCCTCAAATGAGTACCTGGTGCGGTGTGTAAACATCGCCACTAGGGAGACAAAGGCGGTCGGGCGTGGTGCTGGCCACCCACCCCTTTGTGTACCGTTCCGGCCTTCATAGGTGCTAGCTAACAGCACTTGCCCCTACAGTCTGTTACAGGCTACTGGGGGAGCTTTGTCTGTGTGTGGTGTGTGTAGTACATAGACACTGCTGCTGCTACTCGCTAGCTAACAGCACTTGCCCCTACAGCCCTGCTAGAGGCTACCTGGGGGAGCTTTGTCTGTGTGTGGTGTGTGTAGTACATAGACACTGCTGCTGCTACTCGCTAGCTAACAGCACTTGCCCCTACAGCCCTGCTAGAGGCTACCTGGGGGAGCTTTGTCTGTGTGTGGTGTGTGTAGTACATAGACACTGCTGCTGCTACTCGCTAGCTAACAGCACTTGCCCCTACAGCCCTGCTAGAGGCTACCTGGGGTAGCTTTGTCTGTGTGGTGTGTGTAGTACATAGACACTGCTACTCGCTAGCTAATAGCACTTGCCCCTACAGCCCTGCTAGAGGCTACCTGGGGGAGCTTTGTCTCTGTTTTAAAGGCAGGTGGTACAGATGGCGCGTGTGTTTACCTGTGTGATCGAGAGAGCGCGCGCGTGTGTACCTGTGTGTGTGTGTACCTGTGTGTGTGTGTACCTGTGTGTGTGTGTACCTGTGTGTGTTAATGGCAGGTGTTAGAGGTCCTGTGTGTACCTGTGTGTGTGTACCTGTGTGTGTGTGTGTACCTGTGTGTGTGTGCCTGTGTGTGTGTGCCTGTGTGTGTGTGCCTGTGTGTGTGTGCCTGTGTGTGTGTACCTGTGTGTGTGTGTGTGTTAATGGCAGGTGTTAGAAGTCCTGTGTGTCTGTCTGTGTGTGTGTCTGTGTGTGTGTGTTAAAGGCAGGTGTTAGAGGTCCTGTGTGTACCTGTGTGTGTGTGTGCCTGTGTGTGTGTGTGTGTGCCTGTGTGTGTGTGTGTGCCTGTGTGTGTGTACCTGTGTGTGTGTGTTAATGGCAGGTGTTAGAGATGGCTCTTGTGCCTATGTGTGTGTGTGTACCTGTGTGTGTACTTGTGTGTGTGACACTGTGTGTGTGTGTGTACCTGTGTGTGTGTGTGTAATGGGGAGTGATAGTGTAGCGGTTAGCGCTATGAACCTGGCGACCCGGGTTCGATTCCCGCTCACGGCCAACACCACCAGTGACGATTATCTGAACCGGTCCTGGGCCTCCCCTAGGTCGACTCAGCCTCAAATGAGTACCTGGTGCGGTGTGTAAACATCGCCACTAGGGAGACAAAGGCGGTCGGGCGTGGTGCTGGCCACCCACCCCCTCGTGTACCGTTCCGGCCTTCATAGGTGCTCGCTAACAGCACTTGCCCCTACAGTCTGTTACAGGCTACACGGGGGATCTTTGTCTGTGTGTGGTGTGTGTAGTACATAGACACTGCTGCTGCTACTCGCTAGCTAGCAGCACTTGCCCCTACTGCCCTGCTAGAGGCTACCTGGGGGAGCTTTGTCTGTGTGTGTGGTGTGTGTAGTACATAGACACTGCTGCTACTCGCCAGCTAACAGCACTTGCCCCTACAGCCCTGCTAGAGGCTACCTGGGGGAGCTTTGTCTGTGTGTGTGGTGTGTGTAGTACATAGACACTGCTGCTGCTACTCGCTAGCTAGCAGCACTTGCCCCTACTGCCCTGCTAGAGGCTACCTGGGGGAGCTTTGTCTCTGTTTTAAAAGCAGGTGGCATCAATGGCGCGTGTGTTTACCTGTGTGATCGAGAGAGCGCGCGCGCGTGTGTACATGTGTGTGTGTGTACCTGTGTGTGTGTGTACCTGTGTGTGTGTGTACCTGTGTGTGTTAATGGCAGGTGTTAGAGGTCCTGTGTGTGTGTGCCTGTGTGTGTGCCTGTGTGTGTGTTAATGGCAGGTGTTAGAGGTCCTGTGTGTACCTGTGTTTGTGTGTGTACCTGTGTGTGTGTGTACCTGTGTGTGTGTGTGTACCTGTGTGTGTGTGTGTACCTGTGTGTGTGTACCTGTGTGTGCCTGTGTGTGTTAACGGCAGGTGTTAGAAGTCCTGTGTGTGTGTCTGTGTGTGTGTGCCTGTGTGTGTGTGTCTGTGTGTGTCTGTGTGTGTGTGACACTGTGTGTGTGTGGGGAGCGGTAGTGTAGCGGTTAGCGCTACGCTGCGCTATGAACCTGGCGACCCGGGTTCGATTCCCGCTCACGGCCAACACCAGTGACAATTATCTGAACCGGTCCCGGGCCTCCCCTAGGTCGACTCAGCCTCAAATGAGTACCTGGTGCGGTGTGTAAACATTGCCACTAGGGAGACAAAGGCGATCGGGCGTGGTGCTGGCCACCCACCCCCTCGTGTGCCGTTCCGGCCTTCATAGGTGCTCGCTAACAGCACTTGCCCCTACAGTCTGTTACAGGCTACCTAGGGGAGCTATGTCTGTGTGTGGTGTGTGTAGTACATAGACACTGCTGCTGCTACTCGCTAGCTAACAGCACTTGCCCCTACTGCCCTGCTAGAGGCTACCTGGGGGAGCTTTGTCTGTGTGTGGTGTGTGTAGTACATAGACACTGCTGCTGCTACTCGCTAGCTAACAGCACTTGCCCCTACAGTCCTGCTAGAGGCTACCTGGGGGAGCTTTGTCTGTGTGTGGTGTGTGTAGTACATAGACACTGCTGCTGCTACTCGCTAGCTAACAGCACTTGCCCCTACAGCCCTGCTAGAGGCTACCTGGGGGAGCTTTGTCTCTCTTTTAAAGGCAGGTGGTACAGATGGCGCGTGTGTTTACCTGTGTGATCGAGAGAGCGCGTGTGTGTGTGTGTGTACCTGTGTGTGTGTGTGTGCCTGTGTGTGTGTGTGTGCCTGTGTGTGTGTTAATGGCAGGTGTTAGAGGTCCTGTGTGTACCTGTGTTTGTGTGTGTACCTGTGTGTGTGTACCTGTGTGTGTGTGTACCTGTGTGTGTGTGTGTACCTGTGTGTGTGTGTACCTGTGTGTGTGTGTGTACCTGTGTGTGTGTGTGCCTGTGTGTGTGTGTGTACCTGTGTGTGTGTGTTAATGGCAGGTGTTAGAGGTCCTGTGTGTACCTGTGTGTGTGTGTGCCTGTGTGTGTGTACCTGTGTGTGTGTGTACCTGTGTGTGTGTGTACCTGTGTGTGTGTGTTAAAGGCAGGTGTTGGAGATGGCTCTTGTGCTTATGTGTGTGCGTGTACCTGTGTGTGTACCTGTGTGTGTGTGTCTGTGTGTGTGTGTGACACTGTGTGTGTGTGGGGAGCGGTAGTGTAGTGGTTAGCGCTACGCTGCGCTATGAACCTGGCGACCCGGGTTCGATTCCCGCTCACGGCCAACACCAGTGACGATTATCTGAACCGGTCCCGGGCCTCCCCTAGGTCGACTCAGCCTCAAATGAGTACCTGGTGCGGTGTGTAGTAAACATTGCCACTGGGGAGACAAAGGCGGTCGGGCGTGGTGCTGGCCACCCACCCCCTCGTGTGCCGTTCCGGCCTTCATAGGTGCTCGCTAACAGCACTTGCCCCTACAGTCTGTTACAGGCTACCTAGGGGAGCTATGTCTGTGTGTGGTGTGTGTAGTACATAGACACTGCTGCTGCTACTCGCTAGCTAACAGCACTTGCCCCTACAGCCCTGCTAGAGGCTACCTGGGGTAGCTTTGTCTGTGTGTGTGGTGTGTGTAGTACATAGACACTGCTGCTGCTACTCGCTAGCTAACAGCACTTGCCCCTACAGCCCTGCTAGAGGCTACCTGGGGTAGCTTTGTCTCTGTTTTAAAGGCAGGTGGTACAGATGGCGCGTGTGTTTACCTGTGTGATCGAGAGAGCGCGCGTGTGTACCTGTGTGTGTGTGTACCTGTGTGTGTGTACCTGTGTGTGTGTACCTGTGTGTGTGTACCTGTGTGTGTGTTCCTGTGTGTGTGTGTACCTGTGTGTGTGTGTACCTGTGTGTGTGTACCTGTGTGTGTGTCTGTGTGTGTGTTCCTGTGTGTGTGTGTACCTGTGTGTGTTCCTGTGTGTGTGTGTGTGCCTGTGTGTGTGTACCTGTGTGTGTGTGTGCCTGTGTGTGTGTACCTGTGTGTGTGTGCCTGTGTGTGTGTACCTGTGTGTGTGTTAAAGGCAGGTGTTAGAAGTCCTGTGTGTGTGTGTCTGTGTGTGTGTGCCTGTGTGTGTGTTAAAGGCAGGTGTTAGAGATGGCTCTTGTGCCTATGTGTGTCCGTGTACCTGTGTGTGTACCTGTGTGTGTGTGTCTGTGTGTGTCTGTGTGTGTGTGACACTGTGTGTGTGTGTGAAGGGAGCGATAGTGTAGCGGTTAGCGCTACGCTGCACTATGAACCTGGCGACCCGGGTTCGATTCCCGCTCACGGCCAACACCAGTGACGATTATCTGAACCGGTCCCGGGCCTCCCCTAGGTCGACTCAGCCTCAAATGAGTACCTGGTGCGGTGTGTAAACATCGCCACTGGGGAGACAAAGGCGGTCGGGCGTGGTGCTGGCCACCCACCCCCTCGTGTACCGTTCCGGCCTTCATAGGTGCTCGCTAACAGCACTTGCCCCTACAGCCCTGCTAGAGGCTACCTGGGGAGCTTTGTCTGTGTGTGTGGTGTGTGTAGTACATAGACACTGCTGCTGCTACTCGCTAGCTAACAGCACTTGCCCCTACAGCCCTGCTAGAGGCTACCTGGGGGAGCTTTGTCTGTGTGTGGTGTGTGTAGTACATAGCCACTGCTGCTGCTACTCGCTAGCTAACAGCACTTGCCCCTACAGCCCTGCTAGAGGCTACCTGGGGGAGCTTTGTCTCTGTTTTAAAGGCAGGTGGTACAGATGGCGCGTGTGTTTACCTGTGTGTGTGTACCTGTGTGTGTGTGTGCCTGTGTGTGTGTACCTGTGTGTGTGTGTGTGCCTGTGTGTGTGTACCTGTGTGTGTGTTAATGGCAGGTGTTAGAGGTCCTGTGTGTACCTGTGTGTGTGTACCTGTGTGTGTGTGTGCCTGTGTGTGTACCTATGTGTGTGTGCCTGTGTGTGTGTGTACCTGTGTGTGTGTGTGTACCTGTGTGTGTGTACCTGTGTGTGTGTGTGTGTTAACGGCAGGTGTTAGAAGTCCTGTGTGTGTGTCTGTGTGTGTGTGCCTGTGTGTGTCTGTGTGTGTGTGACACTGTGTGTGTGTGAGGAGCGATAGTGTAGCGGTTAGCGCTACGCTGCGCTATGAACCTGGCGACCCGGGTTCGATTCCCGCTCACGGCCAACACCAGTGACGATTATCTGAACCGGTCCCGGGCACCCCCTAGGTCGACTCAGCCTCAAATGAGTACCTGGTGCAGTGGATAAAAACATCGCCACTGGGGAGACAAAGGCGGTCGGGCGTGGTGCTGGCCACCCACCCCCTCGTGTACCGTTCCGGCCTTCATAGGTGCTCGCTAACAGCACTTGCCCCTACAGCCCTGCTAGAGGCTACCTGGGGGAGCTTTGTCTGTGTGTGTGGTGTGTGTAGTACATAGACACTGCTGTTGCTACTCGCTCGCTAACAGCACTTGCCCCTACAGCCCTGCTAGAGGCTACCTGGGGGAGCTTTGTCTCTCTTTTAAAAGCAGGTGGTACAGATGGCGCGTGTGTTTACCTGTGTGATCGAGAGAGCACGCGCGCGTGTGTACCTGTGTGTGTGTACCTGTGTGTGTGTGTGTGCCTGTGTGTGTGTGTACCTGTGTGTGTGTACCTGTGTGTGTGTGCCTGTGTGTGTGTACCTGTGTGTGTGTGCCTGTGTGTGTGTACCTGTGTGTGTGTACCTGTGTGTGTGTACCTGTGCCTGTGTGTGTTAATGGCAGGTGTTAGAAGTCCTGTGTGTCTGTCTGTGTGTGTGTCTGTGTGTGTGTGTTAAAGGCAGGTGTTAGAGATGGCTCTTGTGCCTATGTGTGTGTGTGCCTGTGTCTGTGTGACACTGTGTGTGTGTACCTGTGTGTGTGTCTGTGTGTGTGACACTGTGTGTGCCTGTGGGGAGCGATAGTGTAGCGGTTAGCGCTACGCTGCGCTATGAACCTGGCGACCCGGGTTCGATTCCCGCTCACGGCCAACACCAGTGACGATTATCTGAACCGGTCCCGGGCCTCCCCTAGGTCGACTCAGCCTGAAATTAGTACCTGGTGCGGTGTGTAAACATTGCCACTGGGGAGACAAAGGCGGTCGGGCGTGGTGCTGGCCACCCACCCCCTCGTGTACCGTTCCGGCCTTCATAGGTGCTCGCTAACAGCACTTGCCCCTACAGTCTGTTAAGGCTATACGGGGGATCTTTGTCTTTGTGTCTGTGTGTGGACCTGTGTATGTGTGTGTGTAGGTGTGTGTGTACCTGTAGGTGTGTGTGTAGGTGTGTGTGTACCTGTGTGTGTGTGTACCTGTGTGTAGGTGTGTGTACCTGTGTGTAGGTGTGTGTAGGTGTTTCTGTGTGTCTGTGTATAGGTGTGTGTTTGTCTTTGTGTGTGTAGGTGTGTCTGTGTGTAGTGTGTGTGTCTGTGTGTAGTGTGTGTGTCTGTGTAGGTGTGTGTGTGTCTGTGTGTGTAGGTGTGTCTGTGTGTAGGTGTGTCTGTGTAGGTGTGTCTGTGTAGGTGTGTGCGTAGGTGTGTCTGTGTGTAGGTGTGTCTGTGTGTAGGTGTGTGTGTGTAGGTGTGTGTGTGTAGGTGTGTGTGTAGGTGTGTCTGTGTGTAGGTGTGTCTGTGTGTAGGTGTGTCTGTGTGTAGGTGTGTGTGTAGGTGTGTGTGTGTCTGTAGGTGTGTCTGTGTGTGTGTAGGTGTGTCTGTGCGTAGGTGTGTGTGTAGGTGTGTCTGTGTGTAGGTGTGTGTGTAGGTGTGTAGGTGTGTGTGTGTAGGTGTGTGTGTAGGTGTGTCTGTGTGTAGGTGTGTGTGTGTAGGTGTCTGTGTGTAGGTGTCTGTGTGTAGGTGTCTGTGTGTAGGTGTCTGTGTGTAGGTGTGTGTGTAGGTGTCTGTGTGTAGGTGTGTCTGTGTGTAGGTGTGTCTGTGTGTAGGTGTGTGTGTAGGTGTGTGTGTGTCTGTGTTTGTGGTCACGTGCTCCACCAGCTGTCCAAACACCGGCACGATCTGGTTGCCCCATTGTGGTGGTGGTGGGTGCAGGCCCTGCTCACGTGACCAGACTCGCACACAGACACAGCCAAAGGTGTCCCCAGACACCCGGGTAGCCTCTGGCAGGGCTGTTGGGGCAAGTGCTGCTGCTGCTGGCGCTCGCGAGCACACGAACTCCATTCACTCTTATCAATAATATTGGTCGCGAAAGCCTTCGTGTTAAACTGTCCATTCACTCTCTCCCCTGTCTCTCTCCCCCCTCTCTCCCCTCTCTCCCCCTCTCTCCCCCCCCTCTCCCCCCCCCCTCTCTCCCCCCCTCTCTCCCTCCCCCTCCCCCCCCTCCCTCCCCCCCTCTCCCCCCCTCTCTCCCTCTCTCCCCCCCCTCTCCCCCCCCCTCTCCCCCCCTCTCTCCCCCTCTCTCCCTCCCCCCTCCCCCTCTCTCCCTCCCCCCTCCCCCCCCTCCCTCCCCCTCTCTCCCCCCCTCTCTCCCTCTCTCCCCCCCCTCTCCCCCCCCCTCTCCCCCTCTCTCCCCCTCCCTCCCCCCCTCTCTCCCCCCCTCTCTCCCTCTCTCCCCCCCCTCTCCCCCCCCCTCTCCCCCTCTCTCCCCCCCCTCTCCCCCCCCCTCTCCCCCCCCCTCTCCCCCCCTCCCTCCCCCTCTCTCCCCCCCTCTCTCTCCCCCCTCTCCCCCCCTCTCCCCCCCTCCCCCCCCTCTCCCCCTCCCCCCCCTCTCTCCCCCTCTCTCCCCCCCTCTCCCCCTCCCCCCCCTCTCCCCCTCTCCCCCCCTCCCCATCTCTCTCTCCCCCTCCCCCCCCTCTCCCCCCTCTCTCCCCCCCTCTCCCTCCCCCTCTCTCCCCCCTCTCCCCCCTCCCCCTCTCCCCCCTCTCCCCCCCTCTCTCTCCCCCCTCTCCCCCCCTCTCCCCCTCCCCCCCTCTCCCCCCTCTCCCCCCCTCTCCCCCCCTCTCCCCCCCTCCCCTACAGGCTGCTGTGGAGCCCATGCAGTTGGACGTTGAGCCTCAGGATGAGCTGCAGAACTCCTCTGAGTCGACCTACGTGGTGGACAACCCCTCGCTGGTACCACCCGCTCGTTGTCCACCCACACGACTGCCTGTCCGGGTTGGGTCCCAGGACGAACCCCGCCGAATATCGAACCCATCGGACAAACTATCCCGTACAAGAACCAGCGCTAAAAGTCCCTGTCTGTCTGTGTCTCTGTCTGCCTGTAGCAGGCAGCTCGGGTTAACTCTGTCCGATCTGAATCAAAATCGACGGCACAGTTGGGTTTGGTCCCAGGACGAACCCCACCGAATATCGAACCCATCGGACAAACTCTCGCGAACGAGAACCAGTGCTAAAAAGTCTCCGTCTGTCTGTCTGTGTCTCTGTCTGTCTGTAGCGGGCAGCTCGGGTTAACTCTGTCCGATCTGAATAAAAATCGACGACAGAGTCGGGTTGGGTCCCAGGACGAACCCCGCCGAATATCGAACCCATCGGACAAACTATCCCGTACAAGAACCAGTGCTAAAAGTCCCTGTCTGTCTGTGTCTCTGTCTGTGTCTCTGTCTGTCTGTAGCGGGCAGCTCGGGTTAAACTCTGTCCGATCTGAATCAAAATCGACGACAGAGTCGGGTTGGGTCCCAGGATGAAGGCTACCGAATATCGAACCCATCGGACAAACTCTCGCGAACAAGAACCAGTGCTAAAAGTCTCCGTCTGTCTGTCTGTGTCTCTGTCTGTCTGTAGCAGGCAGCTCGGGTTAACTCTGTCCGATCTGAATCAAAATCGACGGCACAGTTGGGTTTGGTCCCAGGACGAACCCCACCGAATATCGAACCCATCGGACAAACTCTCGCGAACGAGAACCAGTGCTAAAAGTCCCTGTCTGTCTGTCTGTGTGTGTCTCTGTCTGCCTGTAGCAGGCAGCTCGGGTTAACTCTGTCCGATCTGAATAAAAATCGACGACAGAGTCGGGTTGGGTCCCAGGATGAACCCCGCCGAATATCGAACCCATCGGACAAAACTGTCGCGAACGAGAACCAGTGCTAAAAGTCTCTGTCTGTCTGTCTGTGTCTCTGTCTGCCTGTAGCAGGCAGCTCGGGTTAAACTCTGTCCGATCTGAATCAAAATCGACGACAGAGTCGGGTTAGGTCCCAGGATGAAGGCTACCGAATATCGAACCCATCGGACAAACTATCCCGTACAAGAACCAGTGCTAAAAGTCTCTGTCTGTCTGTCTGTGTCTCTGTCTGTCTGTAGCGGGAAGCTCGGGTTAAACTCTGTCCGATCTGAATCAAAATCGACGACAGAGTCGGGTTGGCTCCCAGGATGAAGGCTACCGAATATCGAACCCATCGGACAAACTCTCGCGAACGAGAACCAGTGCTAAAAGTCCCTGTCTGTCTGTCTGTGTCTCTGTCTGTCTGTAGCGGGCAGCTCGGTTTAACTTTGTTTGATCTGAATCAAAATCGACGGCACAGTTGGGTTGGGTCCCAGGACGAACCCCGCCGAATATCGAACCCATCGGACAAACTCTCGCGAACAAGAACCAGTGCTAAAAGTCTCCGTCTGTCTGTCTGTGTCTCTGTCTGTCTGTAGCAGGCAGCTCGGGTTAACTCTGTCCGATCTGAATAAAAATCGACGACAGAGTCGGGTTGGGTCCCAGGATGAACCCCGCCGAATATCGAACCCATCGGTCAAACTCTCACAAACAAGAACCAGTGCTAAAAGTCTCTGTCTGTCTGCGTCTCTGTCTGTCTGGAGCGGGCAGCTCGGTTTAACTCTGTCCGATCTGAATAAAAATCGACGTCACAGTTGGGTTGGGTCCTAGGATGAAGGCTACCGAATATCGAACCCATCGGACAAACTATCCCGTACAAGAACCAGTGCTAAAAGTCTCTGTCTGTCTGTCTGTGTCTCTGTCTATCTGTAGCGGGCAGCTCGGGTTAACTCTGTCCGATCTGAATAAAAATCGACGGCACAGTCGGGTTGGGTTCCAGGATGAAGGCTACCGAATATCAAACCCATCGGTCAAACTCTCACAAACAAGAACCAGTGCTAAAAGTCTGTCTGTCTGTCTGTGTCTCTGTCTATCTGTAGCGGGCAGCTCGGGTTAACTCTGTCCGATCTGAATAAAAATCGACGTCACAGTTGGGTTGGGTCCTAGGATGAAGGCTACCGAATATCGAACCCATCGGACAAACTCTCGCGAACGAGAACCAGCGCTAAAAGTCCCCGTCTGTCTGTCTGCGTCTCTGTCTAT
>NW_022639013.1:0-2500 GCF_010993605.1 Petromyzon marinus | reverse complement strand
CCCACCTACCCACCCACCCACCTACCCACCCACCTACCTACCCACCAACTACTGTACGTCGTGTAAACACGTGGTGAACATGTGTCTCAACGTCATCAAGGTACCCACCCACCCACCTACCCACCTACCTACCTACCCACCGACTACTGTACGTCGTGTAAACACGTGGTGAACATGTGTCTCAACGTCATCAAGGTACCCACCCACCTACCCACCCACTCACACACCCACCCACCTACCCAGCCACCTACCCACCGACTACTGTACGTCGTGTAAACACGTGGTGAACATGTGTCTCAACGTCATCAAGGTAGCCACCCACCCACCCACACACCTACCTACCCACCTACCCACCCACTCACCTACCTACCCACACACCCACCCACCCACCGACTACTGTACGTCGTGTAAACACGTGGTGAACATGTGTCTCAACGTCATCAAGGTAGCCACCCACCCACCCACTCACCTACCTACCCACCTACCCACCCACTCACCTACCTACCCACACACCCACCCACCCACCGACTACTGTACGTCGTGTAAAACACGTGGTGAACATGTGTCTCAACGTCATCAAGGTAGCCACCCACCCACCCACTCACCTACCTACCCACCTACCCACCCACTCACCTACCTACCCACACACCCACCCACCCACCGACTACTGTACGTCGTGTAAACACGTGGTGAACATGTGTCTCAACGTCATCAAGGTAGCCACCCACCCACCCACTCACCTACCTACCCACCTACCCACCCACTCACCTACCTACCCACACACCCACCCACCCACCGACTACTGTACGTCGTGTAAACACGTGGTGAACATGTGTCTCAACGTCATCAAGGTAGCCACCCACCCACCCACCCACGCACCTACCTACCCACCTACCCACCCACCCACCCACCTACCCACCCACCCACCCACCCACCCACCCACCTACCCACCCACCCACCTACCCACCCACCCACCGACCCACCTACCCACCCACCCACCCACCTACCCACCCACCCACCTACCCACCCACCCACCTACCCACCCACCTACCCACCCACCCACCTACCTACCCACCTACCCACCCACCCACCCACCTACTCACACACCTACCTACCCACCCACCTACCCACCCACACACCTACCCACCCACACACCTACCCAACCCACCGACTACTGTACGTCGTGTAAACACGTGGTGAACATGTGTCTCAACGTCATCAAGGTACCCACCCACCCACCTACCTACCCACCCACCCACCTACCTACCCACCCACCTACCTACCCACCCACCCACCTACCTACCCACCCACCCACCGACTACTGTACGTCCTGTAAACACGTGGTGAACATGTGTCTCAACGTCATCAAGGTAGCCACCCTCCTACCTACCTACCTACCCACCCACCCACCTACTTACCCTCCTACCCACCTACCTACCTACCCACTCACAAACCCACCCACCTACCTACCCACTCACACACCCACCCACCTACCCACCCACCTACCCACCCACCTACCCACACACACCCACCTACCTACCTACCCACCTACCCACCCACCGACTACTGTACATCGTGTAAACACGTGGTGAACATGTGTCTCAACGTCATCAAGGTAGCCACCCACCCACCTACCCACCCACCCACACACACACACCCACCCACCCACCTACTCACACACCTACCTACCCACCCACCTACCCACCCACCCACCTATCCACCCACCCACCTACCCACCCACCCACACACACCCACCCACCCACCTACTCACACACCTACCTACCTACCCACCTACCCACCCACACACCTACCCACCCACCCACCTACCTACCCACCCACCCACACACACACACACCTACCCACCCACCCACCTACCCACCCACCTACCTACCCACCCACCCACCCACCTACCTACCCACCCACCCACCCACCTACTCACTTAGCTACCTACCCACCCACCTACCCACCCACCCACCTACCCACCCACACACCTACCCACCCACCCACCTACCTACCCACCCACCCACCTACCTACCCACCCACTTACTCACCCACCCACCTACCCACTTACCCACCTACCCAACTACCCACCCACCCACCTACTCACCCACCTAACCACCCACCTACCCACACACCCACCCACCTACCCACTCACCCACCCACCCACCTACCTACCTACCCACTTACCCACCCACCCACCTACCTACCCACCAACTACTGTACGTCGTGTAAACACGTGGTGAACATGTGTCTCAACGTCATCAAGGTACCCACCCACCCACCTACCTACCTACCCACCCACCTACCTACCCACCCACCCACCTACCTACCCACCCACCTACCCACCCACCGACTACTGTACGTCGTGTAAACACGTGGTGAACATGTGTCTCAACGTCATCAAGGTAGCCACCCTCCTACCCACCCACTCACACACCCACCCACCTACCCAGCCACCTACCCACCCACCGACTACTGTACGTCGTGTAAACACGTGGTG